>QFFB01006538.1:198-18866 GCA_003316465.1 Ramaria cf. rubripermanens
ACAAGTCCGTAACTTCAGTTCTAAATACAAGTCCGTAACTTCAGTTCTACCAAGTACAAGTCCGTAACTTCAGTTCTACCAAATACAAGTCCGTAACTTCAGTTCTACCAAATACAAGTCCTGCAGACGCATTCCAGAGGCCGTCGCTCGTGCTCTTGATTAAGCGCCGGCCCGCGCTGCATGCTAAATTGGGTGCGGTTGATGTAAAAATCTTGCTCAGTCTTTACGCAAAAAAAAAAAAATCCTTCTAGAACGAGTGTTCATAATGTATATTAGTGTGTTTCTATGAGAGGGATAAGGCATAGCATTTTTTTTGAGTGTGCAAAACCGTCTGCACAAAGTTGGTGGTAGCTAAGTGAACTGCACCATAGATAATTAAGATTCACCCTCTATATGACCGGTAGTATTGTATATATGAATCTCACATGTATTCATGAAGAAACCCAATTCGCTGAGAGAGTTTGCCATCGCCGATCTCTATTACCTTGTATATATATGGGCCTTTTTCAATTGCGAATTGGATCCTGATCCTGATTGCCCGCTCATAAATTTAAGCTCACCGTCGGAAATAAGTTAGTCCCACAATTTCTCCATCTAGACAATGTAAATATGTTTCGTTATAGTGCTGAGTATTCTCCTTTCATTGCATTGTCGCCGGATGCCCCGGGGCTGCCCTCTGAGGACAAAGGTGCGAACAAGCGAGTGGATTTACCACTTCGAATTTTTCGTTACCTGCCATTTATTACCCTCTGGAGATTCCTTGGTTGAGTTTGTGCAGGTCTACTATTTTTTTCACTGCTGGACGTGTAGATACTGTCTGCAGATCAGGTCTGTTGAAGTAAATCTAGAGTTTGAAAGAAGTACCAAACCGTGAGCGCCGTTCCCAATGATGGATGCGACTAACCTATAATGCACCATATGCTTTTGATAAGCTGCATCCAGAAAAGTACTGCCACTGCAGTCAAGGCCTCACCGCAAGCCATCATCCTCCAGGGCAATGGTCGAGAGACTCATTACTAGGCGTAGTTGGCGATCAACCCACAATTAATGAAATCAGCGAACAATGCCGGAAGGAGCGAAATTTATTAACCTCCAGCCCCCGGGGTGGGGGGTTCCGGAACGAAAACTCGAAGGTGCGAAATTTTGCCGCTGATTTAGAGTGCTGACCTAACCTGTGATGGTCAGCCACCACCTCGCCTCCGACTCTTCAGGCCTCAAGCTTGGAAGGTCTGTATAAAGTTTGTACCGAGACTCCTCACAGTGAGCCGATTTCGCCCCGATTCTCGCCCTTGGGCCGGGGAAGTGGGTCCAGTACCGTATGGTGCGGCCAGGGTTAAGTCATTGCACTGTAATTCGGTAACCATGTCGCCAATCGATGCTGCGAATGAGATTGTAACAACAATCATAGATCAATTTAGCATCATGAAAATGACTTAAAAGCAGTGAGGTGCATGAGTGCTCCCTAGGTTTGATAGGAACTCATATTTGAGGTACCACGTACAGACCTGCCATTCGGAGCTGGGTATCTTCTACATTATTGCTTACTTATACGTACTGTAGTAACGTCAATGCTTCCTAAATCAATAAACGTAATGTCCCATCCGTATATGGACAGGGGCCTGGGATAGGACGTGATCAGCTGAGAGTGCCCATCCCGTGGATAGTCACGTGATGAGCTCTGAAACACCCAAAGCAGTTTTAAACTTTGGCAGAAGTACGGCTTACCTTCTACCACTGAATCTCAGAGTTTTCGATCCACCTACCCATCATATTTCGTAGCTAATAGACGACATGGTCAAGAATCTAGAGAAGAAGTTGATCAAGAAGCTGAAAGCCGTCACAAATTATGTGTTCTCGCGTCGGTTCGTTCCTGTGTTGAAAGGTGCAAGATAGGCCTGCTGCTTGTGAAACCAAGACTAACAGCAGCTCTCAACTGTTAAGGAACGCTCGCATACATTTTAGCCTTCGTCCTTATTTTTCTGAAACGCTTCGATGACCTTTCCAAGTACCCCTTGGCTTATTCAAGTATGATGATTATTGTCATTGCATCTAGTCCAGGGAAATCTATAGGCTGGTTCACTGATTCGTTGTAGTAAATTCTGTGACTGACGGTCTATTCAGGCGCATGCTTTCAAGTGATCTCTCCGCATGTTTTATCTTGGCTTTATCATTAATTTAGGGTTAGGCCGTCGTCCTTGGACTTTCCGGAGTCTCGCTGGGATGTGTAGGATTTGTTATCCTGGCAAAATTGAATCCTTGGCCCGTTGCACAGGGTGTTGTCTTCGCTGTGTTGATCTACTGTAAACCTGCCGCTCAGGCTTCCTCCTTCATAGCTTTGCTAATCGCGGTACTTCACAGTGATGGCTCTTGTCAAAGCGATGGGACAGAGATGGTTCGGCTTCTCCCTTTTGTTTATCTTGCAGTCGTTCAATGGCGTGCGTTAATGATTTCCTTATCAATTTAATATCTTTTAATAAGTAACATCTCTAGATTTATACTTCGTCGGTCTCTCTTTAGCGGCTTTCCTGCATGTCTATTGACGCAATTGCAGGTATCTGCTTGGAGGCGTTTTCAGCCCAATATACTTGAAAGCATATTATGAAGCGTACCTGTATGTTTTTTCGCTTGATTGATTATCATGTTTTTAATAGAATCCTGCATAGGTGGGGCGGAGTAATTGTCTTGGGTGTAAACTGGTTGGTATTTCCAAAGTCATCCGAAAGGGAGTTGCGGCAGACGTTGGTATGTATTAGTGTGGCACTCTGGAGCCGGCCTCTCACATAAATTTGAGGTCGTATCGTTGGAACACATTGGAACATTTGCACACCTTTTAGCGAAGGTAAGCTTGAGCTCTTGGATGGTTTAATTTAACGCATCTGGCCATTTAGGCCTACACCCTCGATATCAATGAAGAAGAGGAAGTAGCTCGCCAGCACTTGAATCGGACTATACGGGTAATATTCTTGGGAGGATTTCGTATCTTATTTAATATGTTGAGTTTCTTTTCAGGCCGATTTCGGATATTTGACACAGGTAGAATCCTCATGCATCATATTATCATCTGTATTAATGCTTGGAGCAGCTAATCGAGGAAACAACCATTGAGATCAATTACTCACGATTCTCTCTGGGGGATTACCAAGTAACTTCTCAAGTTTAATCCCCTGTCCTTTATTGATTTTTGCAGTGTTTCGTTACCAGGACTCGGAGTCTACAACAAGTATTTCATCCCTTCATCCATTATAATTATGTGCACACCCTAAGTTTTGCCTTATACAGGCCCTGATCACTGCCCACTCCAGTCTGTCAGGTGTAGTAAAACAGGACGGGGAACTATTTAAAAGGCGTTTTCTTCCAGGAGCGATCTCATCGTTCAGTAAGCTAAGACGCGCAGTTGACCTAACCATCCGCGATCTGGGAAATGAGCTGGGAGGCCGTCCAATGGTCATTCCGTTGACACAGGCGAAGCACAGCGAATACATGGACCTTGAGAAGAAGAATACATCAGTAGCATCTGGTGTTTTGAACGATAGCTCGTCCACTGTACCTGTGGATACGAGTTCACTGGCGGAAGATTTATCCACTCATATGGCTTCGGTCAGAGAGCGTTTAGCTGCTGAAGTCGAGAATGCTACTGCGCTGCAGACGCCGACACGAACGGGGACACCCTCTCCGGGCCCAATCAAAGACCTCACGACTGAGGACACAGGGATCTCCAGAAAATCATCCATTCGATATACTTCCACTAATCCCCCAGACTCGTCTGGTACTACGACTGGTACAATCAACGAGAAGAGGTATCCATCTCCACACCTGACGGAGTGCGGAGTGCTGAGACTTCGACGGGAATTCGATGCATTCTCTGCCGCGCAGCATGGATTATTGCAAGAAGCTCTCACTGGAGGCGAGTTGTGGGAGACCGATTTGAGGCTGCACCAGCCCAGGGCCTCCTTAAACGAGACATATGGAACTGGAGGTATTCCTAGCAATCAACATATTTTCTCCACCCCTGCACAGGTGATGCGTCCAAGTACTAAATCGGACGAGAAAAATTCGGGCTCGAATGCGGAAGGTGGGACAAACGCCGAGAGTAGTGAGGGCACCCAGGATGAATCAGATATAAATATCTTAATGAAGGGCCAAAGTCTCATCCGAGTGTGGGGGTTTCTTTTTGCTATAGAGTAAGTTTACCACACCTCTGTGCGATTTCCCCCGTCGCCGTTAATACTCCCATGTCACAGACAGTTCGTCTCCGAATTGGAGACTCTGTGGTCGACCGTGAAACCTCAAAGCATCAGGCGCAAGAAGAAACTCCATATTCATATGTTTGAGGCGCTCCAGCGGCCGCATAGAAAACCGAAAGTAGAAGATGGCGATCTTTCTCTGCCGGAAGCCATCGCTCTATTGGAAAAGAAGCCCTACGAGCCTGTGAAGCTCAATTTTTGGCAACACCTAGATCGCGTACAACGAGCCATTCAAAGCCCAAGGTCCTTGTTTGCTGCCAAAACTGCTGCTGCGGCCTCGGTATTTGCGACATTAATCTATGCCTCAGAACCGAGACCATGGTTCATAAAGTGAAGGATTCTCATATTATATAGAGAGCGTACTTATCTTTCGTATACCTTTCAGTTTCTCTCTAACCTCAGGCATGTTGACAATCGTGGTTGCGCTCGCACCGTATGTTCCTTGACGTTTATGATAATGCCTGGTACTGACTTATGTTCATGACAGCACGTTAGGTTAGCCCCCGCCGTACCCACTGGGTTACCCGTTTGACATTTGGTCACTTAGGCCAAAGTATTTTGACTTTCATATTGCAAATTGCGGGTTCTGGGATAGGGTACGTCTCAAACGTGTCGGACGGTAGATCGTATTTTCCTAACGTGTCTGTCATTCGGTTACAAGGTACTTATGGGGCCTCGCTGTGCTCGAGGTTAGCTATTACGACCAGACCTCGAGCCAAGCTGACGAGTTCCTGCAGATGTTTCGTGACGTTGGAAGCTACAAGTTTAACCCGTACGTCGAACCGACTTTGCATTAGCAGAGATATCACCCTTCTCATGTGTTGCATAGAATTGGAATTGTTTTTATGGTAAAACAGACCTCTTTGGAGGGACAAAGCTTTCATGAATTTCCTAGGTGGTCCCATATGCTCTGATAATGGAATATGTACTCTACGAGAACCCAGCATTCTTCGTTGTGGCTCTACTGGGACTGAATGCAACCGGGGTTAGTCACCCCGCCTGTCTCTCATTTCGTTGTCACTGCTGAAAACTTTCTCTCAGGTTCTGGTTGCCACGGAATGGATTTCAGTAGATTACTTACATCGGACAAATTTTGACACGCCTGCGCTTCGTTGTGGTGAGTGTTGTTTTGAAATCTATTCCGACTTGACCTCTCTAACGTGGTTAAAGGCAAAGGTTAAACTTTTCCGCTGCAGGATATCAAGAATATCTAATGAAATTCCTCATTCCTTTAGCGATCACTGCCCTCATGATAGCATTGGCTATTGCCGCCAGCTTCCAGGTATGTAAAAATCTCTGATACCATTTCCGTAGATATATCTCAGCTGTTCAATAGCTTTTTATTTTTCGCAATCCAGCACGTAGGACTCTTCGCAAGGCCGTGGCGGCGATGACATATGACGTATTATCATATGCAGTCCTACTACAAGCATATAGTCTTGCAATGCTCTGGTCCAGTCCCGAATCACGCCCCTCAAGGCCCGCCCTGCTACGTGTCGAGCGAGAATTAAGACATCGAGAGATGAAATTGCAGGTATTTTTCATGATGTTGCCATGAGAAGTAGATAACCTACCTGAATGCTAATAGACAGCGATCATCAACGCGCAACCTCTCTTAAAGTACACGCCTAATGCTTTGAGTGCGTCATTTTCGCTTACTGATTCAGATTCTTCGTATAGGTTTGCTGCAGCAGAACCACAGTTCACCACCCCCTTTAAGAAGGATGTTATCCTTCGCATAATCAAGTCAAACCAGTTAATTCTAGGTGAGACGATTCCCGCTGAGCAAAAAAAGAAGTTGACATTGTGTCAACCGACCCAGATCGATTAAGAGAAGCAAGAGCAGCTCTCGGCGCGCAGCCATTTGAACACTTCATATTGACCAACTTTGTCAGCGTCCTGGCTCCATACCGAGCAAGGCACATACGGATGGTGAAGTCACAATTGTATTTGATCGCAAGCTCGTTGCAGGCAAAGGCGCCGCTTCCCCACTTCATGCCAGTGGGCCAATTGACCAACAGAAATCGAGCGGAATTCATGCATGATGTTTGTATATCCTCATAGAAGCTTATACCGCTACTTATGTACGGTGTTTCAGTGCCTGGTTCTCAGTGCCAGATTCTCACAAACAGAGGAGGGAAAGACGGTCATCGGTTCGAGAGAGCTCATGCGGTATATGTCTTTCCTGCTGTGTTCAACAGTAATTTCAGAGCCCCTCAGGGTACGTCTATGATGTCTTCGTATTCATGAATATGAGCCTAATACCTGAAACAGGCTATGGAAGAAGCTTCCAAGGATTTGTATGGAGAGCTGGAAAGCAGACTTCTGTGATTAGGTTACCAGTGTCACAGATGTTTTACGGATTTGATATGCCATTCATTGGTAGCGCATGCGGATTAGATAAAGTGGATCAACAGTTGGCTTATATCCAAGTTATTTGTAACATAATTACACCTTACCGTGTATGTTTTCACTCCACATCGAGATGAGATTTGAGATGCCAGCTTACTTTAAGCAGGCCATTTATTGCCAGTAGTACCGTGTTAGATGACTGCACAACAAGGTTGATGAGATCCAGCGATGTAATGAATCACGATTCAGGGAGTGGCTGATATTCTTTCTGAGGAATAATACTTATTCGGGGATACCAGCGTAACTTGTGTCGTTGCGTCGAGTGTAAAAAAAAACAGGCATCTGAGACCCAGAGACAGGACCCTCAGTACCCAACCAGTGTTACTGAAACAGATAGGTATGTTATGAAAGATCTGGTCACTGTTCTCCGAGATAGGTACATAAGAAGGGGGACTCACGACTCACATCCACATCCCGAACCAGTCTAGATTAGTTTATTGATGAACAGACCGACACACCTTGTCTCTCTGCCTGTAAGAAATAAACGTAACATCGGGAGGCTTCAGTAGAAGACTAGGACGTGGTTTGAATACAAGCTGGGAATAGCCTGACTGCGTCGTGGTGGTTGGTTCTCACCGCGGGGGGCATCTAAAAGTTCTGGTTCTCCCCTCAATTATATATTTAGTATGCCGTTATACAAAAGTCAGATGTATCATGAGCCACAGTCACCAAGGATAAATGGAATGAGTGAGGTATGTAAGACCTTCAGGATTTAGTCCCCTGTGCTGAAATAAGTAAAGAGGAAAGCTCACTGATGCGACTGAGTCGGAGTCGGACTGATTTTTATTTGCGCTCCAGCAGTACCAGTAATCCCATAAAAAATATTTCCCCTTTTACCACGTCCAGATCCAACAGTTTCACTTACGGTTGATATCAGTGCGCATCAGCCAAAGGGCTGTTTTGATTACTGGAGTTAGTGGTATGTCTCTACGATAGATACCCTTGCCCGTGTAAACACTCATTCACTCTAGCGCACATGATGGCGAGGACGGGTACAACAGAGGTACTTTCCGATATCAACCATCTGCTTTCGACGCATTCTTCCCTTATCTCTGGTGTCCGTACTTCTCAAAGGGCTCATCGGGAGCTCCTACGGAACCTCCCCAGTCCACCTCACGAAATCCTGCAACTTCCACTAATTCCGTCCCCATCTCCATCGCCGCCTCCCACACCGCCCTCTCCAGCAAGGCGAACGCATGAGTTGGAGCAAGAACGAGAGCCGGAGCGTGACCCAAAGGCAAGAACTGATTTGCCTCCTGAAAAACGGGTTCGTCTTGCGCGGTATACCAACTATGTACCGGAGGAGGAGACTTTCAGGAATGACTATTCTCAACGCTATGTTGATGGGGGAGAGTGGCCTCAGAATTGGGTGCTAGGAGCTGAATTAGATAAACGGTTTGAAGAGTATGTGCCAGATCCTTTTTTTCACATTATGTTCCATTGTGCTCATGTACTCTAAAGGTATCCCAAGCAACAGCGTCTTCTCCAGCTGAAAAGAGCTGCAGTCGATGCTTCGGCACTACTCCCACACTATCTTCCTCTTACCCGCTTACGCACCATGTCCCCGGCCAAATTCGACGTCATTCTGATTGATCCACCTTTCCATTCCCCCTCTTTTTCATGGGAGACTCTCACGACGTTTCCGATTCCGCAGCTAGCTGGTGATCCAAGTTTTGTTTTCATGTGGGTCGGCAGCGGCGCGGGCGACGGACTGGAACGCGGACGGGAAGTCCTGGCACGATGGGGCTACAGAAGGTGTGAGGACGTCGTATGGGTGAAAACTAACAAGGAATGCAACAAGGGGCCCGGGGTTCGTACTTTTTCTGGCTGTCGTATACTCTGCTACACTCGATTTGTTTTGTTGTTGTGTTGGGGAGATTGGCCATGTCATTTGTAGTACACTCGCATGACGCTGTTGCTTCCCTAGACAGACCCTCCCACGTCTTCCCTCTTCACACGGACGAAGCAGCATTGCCTGATGGGTATTCGGGGAACCGTGCGTCGGTCCACGGACAACTGGTTCGTTCATTGTAACATCGGTGCGCTGTTTTCTTCACTATTTCTCGTTCCTTTACCCACGCTTTCACACCAGATACGGACGTCATTATATGGGAAGGTGATCCGGAAGGTGCGCCCTTCAGAGTTCACCAGCATGGCGATTCCTTGATATAAGTGCCAGACCCCACCCGAAAGCCACCCGAAATGTACTCACTAATCGAATCATTTTGCCTCGGTGCCCGGCGCCTCGAAGTGTTTGGTCGTCGACGGCCAGGCCACCAACTCCGCCGTGGATGGGTTACAGTCTTACTCGATGATGACGGTGATATGAGTGCCGTAGATCGTATCGATCCCACTAGTGAGGCTGACGTAGAGGTAGACTCGCGAGCAAGCAGCGTAGCTGGAGAAGATGAAGAGGAGGAGGAAGAGGTTGTGACGAAGACGGAAGCAGACATCAAAGCAGAAGAGGAACTTGAGGGATTGAAGGCGGCGGACTTGAGGAGAGAGATGGAAGGTTTAGAAGGCGCCGTTCTGTGGCAGAAGGAGAAGTGGGAGAGGGAGGTACGAGATGCCTGCCAGGTGCCTCCGGGAGGCAGGGTCGTTGTGCCAAGTACGAACGGTGAGCATACAGGGTCTTACTAGATTCTCCGAAACTCACGGCTCGTTCAGAAATTGATGCCCTGCGTCCCAAATCGCCTGTTCGTGGTGGCTCTACCAATAGCAACAACAATTTCCACACGGGAACCATGGCGATGTCGATGTCAGGGCCGGGGACTGCTATGAACATGGGTATGCCGAATCGGCCTATTTCGAATCCGGCGAACAGCTTTAATGGCGTCATGACGCCAAATAACATGGGTATTGGTGGTAACCATTACCCCATGATGGGCCCTCCCATGCGCATCGGGCATGGCGTCATGAATCCTGCACTTATGCAGAACCAGATGCAGATGCCAATGGGCATGCCAAATGCTGCCATGATGGGCGCTCAGAGTATGGGTATGGGGAACGCCGGAGGAATGCCTATGGCGGGGATGATGATGCCGCAAATGAACTTGGGCATAATGCCAGGGATGATGGGTAACATGGGGCCCATGGGAAATATGGCAGCGATGGCGATGAATATGGGCGGCTTTGTTGGTGACGGCGGTTTCCCGCAGGGGAATTACCAGAATGTCTTTGGGAGCCAAGGTGGATTTGGAGGCCCACAAATGAACGGATGGGGACCATACTAATGCACTGTATCCATTGTTCATGCTGTATCGGTAATTATAGTATATCTCTATGTATTGGCTGGAGACACCTACGCACGATGGATTTCAATACCATGTAGCCGGTTAGTTAAAAAAAATTTATGTATCTAAAATCTCGTCTTCGCCGTCCCTTGCCTGCAGCACGGTAGATGAATCAGCCATATCTTTCGACAGCGAAGTATGCGGAAAACTTACCTTTTCCAGTAACTTCATTCGCCTCTCTCTCGCTTTCCGCAATAATTTCAATGCTTTACCGACTGGCGTGTCCCCGAGCTTCAATCTCACGTCTTCTTGCCAAGCGCGAACTTCATCTACCTCGGCGGGCGCAAATGTTACTCTACGCCTCCGCTCTTCAATCCATTTCGCGCCTTCTTCCATTCGTTCCACCAACATCTTTACAGCAGCAGCTTGCTTCACGCCCTTTGCGCCTTTGATGCTCTTCTTCAACATTAGCCCAATCGGGACGCATATCTCTGGGAAAGCGATGCTTCCCTGGACCTGTGGCGTACCCATCCACTCCGCAAGCACATATATGCTCTCATCAGCAAGTGTCTGGGCGTAGATACGCGTGCGGAGGTAAGGAGAAGGTGCGCGGATGGAGGCGTCGAGCGGTAGTGGACGTAAAGTAGATGTTTTTCCTGAGGTGGACGGCGAGAGGCTGTATTGAAGTATAGGGAGAAGGTGAGGTGTAAGTGTGATGAAGGTTGTGGTATGCCGGGACAAGTGAAGGAGAGAACGGAGTAAATGAAGGTGGAATGGATATGATCTTGGTGTAGGGATCAACCTAGACAAGCATAAGAGCATGTCAATGATACCCACAATGGCAACACCTACTGAATGGCCCCCAGAGACACTTGCACCAAGGGATATATTAACGCCTGCAACCCGCTTTCCCGCCCTGTAGCCTGAAGAGCATCTCGGTTACATGCCCTTGCTAGGACAAGAGTCCAGAAATCCACACAGTGCACAAACTGCCAATTGTATACTTGCTTATAGGATTCCTGTAAGCGAGGGTGAGCGCTTAGATAACAGAGGATAATCCAGCCAATCGCATAAAACAAATGGAAGATAAGAAGGCACGGACCTTCGTCATCGCTTTCATTCCGCCTCGAAGTAGAATGGCAAGCTGGCGAATATAGCCAAAAGCATGCTGATATGCTGCACCACCATGTTCTGGCGCACAGTAAAGCTCTGATGCTGAGTTTTTCATAAGCGTGATGCTTGGCAATGTGTGCAGAGATGTCGCCTTGGAGGAGCGAACGAGGGTGAGGTAAGTGCCCTAAGATAAGAAACCGGGCGAGTGAGCCTAAAGACAAGATACTGCGGATCTGCGGCTTGCCTTGAGAACGAGATCGAGGATGGATTCATCATTGGAGGAAGCTAATCGTCTGATTGCAAGGAATGCTGCCATCCGTACATTATCTTGTGCCAAGGACCAAAGACTGAGGCAAATCTAAACTTCATGGATGAGGCAAGATCGAGCGTGTTTGCGAGTTGCCACCAACTTTAAGATAGACCTTCACGGCCTTTTTACTGCCAATGATATAAGGCAGTAATTTTGCGCTTTCGCTGAGCGCGAGAACGGTCATCTCAATATCCCTCCCATCTCCATTCTCTTCTATGGATGATGAATGCTGGGGAAGTGTTGAGATTATGTGGACCACGTTGTGAAAATGGGAGAGGAGCAGCTTGGTGAGGCCGGCGAATTTTTTGGATGTGGGAGGCTGCTTGCTATATAAATGGTTGGAATCTAAAAATGGCACCCGGGGTGGCATGTTTATGCTTACAATTTTCCATTCGGCAAGGTCTTGTACGGGATGTGGTGATCGAGAATGACTGGAGTATATCGTAAGGCAGTTGTAACGAGCTTTCCGAATACTGTGGGATACATTTCAGCGAAAGCGGACAGTCAGTGATGCGACTTACCTGCTGGACTGTCAATTCTCCAAGCCAGTTGGACCTTGATATCACTCTCTTCCTGGATGTGCGCCGCTGAACGAAAAGCTACTAAAAGTTTCCGTAGCACACGTAGAGACCGTTGCTGTGGACGAGTCAGGGGGGTTATCAAGGTAAACTTGACCACGAGAGCACCTCCAAAAGAGCTTTTTGCCAGCTTTTCAAAACATCTTTAGTCAATATCGGGATTTCCTCAACTTCACGACCTTCATCTTCTACTCCCTCCATGTCAGCGTCTTGCCCCGCCGAACTTGGATCGAACTCAAGCAGCTCTCGGTCGTTTTCTTGCAGATACTTGTAAAACTCAGGATCCTTCTGAGCTAATTGCGATAGCTCATGAAGATGTGCTTCTCCCTCATCTATCTGTAACGTCAGCTCGGGCCACGGAAACAGAGTTGCACAGACCTGAAAGGTCGTCCACTGATGCAAAAGAGGCATTATCGGAGTCCTCATCGGACGGCGACACTTGGTCCTATATCAGCAATTAATGTTGTGCTGGACGAGTTGCATGGCAGGCGCACGCTTCCATCCTCCGCGTCCATGAATCCTGCACCTAGGATGTCATCTACAGACATGCCTTGGAACCTTGACAGCTTTCAATACCGATAGCACCACAGAAAAGTCCAAACTATACTTTGCATCCGGGTTATTATTTTCATGATCATCAATGCTCTCGTCGTGGTCCTCCTCGTTCTCTTTTCCATTGCCATTACCGCGTTCCTTCACGGGCTTTACAGCTCTCTGAGGTTTCCTTCCGTCGAGCTTTTTCTTTAGCTTTTGGTGCTTGTGTCTCTCCTGTATCTGTCGTTTTATTTCGCCTTTTGCAGCTAGCTTCCTGGAGGCTTTTGGCGCTTTCTTCCCCATGGCAGTTTAGAGCAATCGGAATTATAAATTTCCCGTTTAGGAAATGCTTCTTTCAATGCTAAAGCAAACGTTAACTCGCAGCTGCGCACGTATTTATCACTAATTTGTGAGGAGTCATATGAGAACGTACGCCATCATTTACAGAACCATTTTATAACATGCCGTTAGCCCTTCTGTTTCTTGCCTTCTCCACGTGACACAGCGTATGGCGTTACTGTCCTTTCGTTTTTCGTCATTAAAGTGCGTGGAAATTTTCATTTAGATAGAAGTGAGTGGTCTATAGAAGAATGTTTCTAAGCCTCTCATTAATTGGGTGTGTTGTGAAGATAAACAACGATACAATATTGCAGTTAAATAGCATTGAACGTAGTACATAAGAAGTGTTCGAATTCTGTTCAGATCCAGTCGTATCAGACAGATGGGATGATTTCTTGAATTGGAGTCTACCAAATTATCTTGCGGGGGGATGGGGGGGGGGGTTTACAAGATTACCTTGAGTAGTACGATTTCTTTCTTAAAACCCAGATCAAACGAGTAAGAAACATCAATTACACCATATTCCCCCGCGTCTCGCGTAATTCCTAAGCATCCCACCAACGTCACTCTAACATCAGACAATTGCAAGGCCGAAGCCCCGAGCCGTGGTGTGATTTGTTTGCTTGTTATGATTGATCGCACACCCATGTGACGGTAATCTCCTTAATTCGCATGCCTATTGTTCCCGTCAGATCCACGAGTTGTATCGGGAAGCATCGTTTAGTCGCTGTGTGTTTGTTTTGTGGTCTATGACTTTATTGGACACGAGAAAGCTCCGAGGCGGCGAGGCGATCATGCCGGGCAAGATAACATGTGCTTTAATGCTCAAGAAGCATAGCAGATATCAGAGACCTTGCGGTCACAATCCGAACCTGATTATGCAGGGGGCTCCACACTAGCAATGCCGTCAAGCATCAGGAGGAGATCTGATTCCGAATGCGTACCGACATATTCAAAGGAGGATTCCACTTCCTCAACGTTGCAACGTGTCCAAGAAAGATAGCTAGACTGTTTGCGAACGATCTTTGGAAAGAACCCGAGCACTTTACCAAAACGGAAGCAACACCGCGTGACTCCCCTGTATCAGTGAAAGGTAACCTGGGAGAGATAGATGGCAGATTGTCATTGCATCCAGGAGTGTGGACTAGTATGCACTGGTGACAAGGAAAAAAGTGTGACCTCACTGTACCGTATCAAGGCAGCTGTGTACCGATCCATAATGGTGGGCCCACATGCCCTCATTACAATCTTCTGCATATCTACCACTGCTACTTCTTCTTTTTTCCCTTTTTCTTCTTCACACCACCGCCGACAGGACCTCCAGCCACAGGTGCCACACTAGACCCTGCTAGGGTAGCCCCACCCACACCAGCCGAGTTAGACGTGATGTCTGAGACCGCAGGCTGGGGCCCTGCAGGTGGCGGTGATGCAGCTTTCCTGTTCTGCATCCTCCGCATCAGAGATAGGTTCAGACTTTCGAAACGGTTCAAGAAAATTGAGGAGTGAGTCTTGTATTTAAGACACTGTCGTCACATATCAGCTATTGGCAGATAGGTGATTCCCGACCAAAAAATCAAACCGTTGTGTTGTCCGTGATTTTCAGAACGAGAACCCCTTCTGCAGCTCTCCATTTTACACAGTATCGCGTCTAGTAACAGCGTCAGACATAGCTACTGAAAGTAAAAATTGTGAGTACCGAACGCTCACATTTCTGGGTGACTTTTCATACAACGCTTCCGCTGCCTCTTGGAACTCCTGCCAGTTGATGATATACACCATCAGGTCAACAGCCTAGAGTACACTTTAGGCGCCGAATGCCTAGCGGACCGATCGGCTGTTAGGGATAAGCGCCTAAGTTGCGTTCGCGTGAGCTGTACGGGAGTCATTCGCTAGTTCTGCCTATGTCTTCCCCTCCAGCCCAGAGGAAACGTATGTCTCTTATTCACTGATCTGGGAAATTTCGTGAGCCCATTGTGTGTTCTAGCGCTGCCTTTCGCTGCCAATTTTGCTGCTGGAGCAATTGCCGGTGTCAGGTAAAGTGCAGCCCATCTCCGGGCCTTTTTTCATCGACTGTTGAACAATGTGTGCCCTCCTTTCAGCGAGATTTTAACTTTCTATCCTCTTGGTGAGCAAGTAGCCGATGGACGGCACGGCAATGTTAATCTGTTATGACAGATGTTGTGAAAACACGAATGCAACTTGAGACTGGAAAGTCTTCACTTGGACTTGTGGGAAGTCTTCGATCAATCGTGGCCCAGGAGGGGTATGTCGTATTCTCATATTTAGACAAGCAATAGGGTCTCACAATGTAAAAACAACGCAGGTTTGGGAGATTATATCGAGGTGCGCTGGGAAGTATTGCCCGGATGGCCGGATCTTTCAATCGGCGTGTCAACTTGTACAGGACTTGCTCCACCCTTGCTACTAGAAGCTCCCAAAAGGGCTGTTAAATTGTGCGTACATTGTACATCATTAGTTATACATGTCAATCGGTCATTTCAGCGCGGCCAATGACTTTTGGGGAAAGACCTTTCTGTCGGTGGCAGGAACAGCAACGATGACCCAGTCGTTGTCGATTGCGACGGGCTGTGCGGCGGGGGCCACGGAGAGTTTTGTTGTACGTCAAGATCTGTACAACCACCTTTTCATTAAGTTTCGGGTACCCATCAGGTGGTACCATTCGAACTAGTCAAAATAAGGTAGTGAATTCCCTTGCAGATATTATCCTTTTTTGTTAACATTAGTCAGGCTACAAGATAAGTCAAGCACATACGCAGGGCCGATTGATGTTATCAAAAAGATCATTAAAAGCGATGGTTTACTGGGTATGTACGCAGGAATGGAAGCAACTTTTTGGAGGTAATGGTTCAAATCTCCAATCACCTAGCTCTGGTTGAACATATCGTGGCCGTGTTAGGCATCTTTGGTGGAACGGCGGATACTTTGGGTGAGCACATGAATTAGATGGAGGATTGCGGAATTTCATATTGGACATATATTCTTTACTAGCTCCATCTTTCAGATTCGCGCACTGCTTCCCAAGGCTCAGGTATGTTCGGATACTCATCCCGTGGCGTGATGAAAAATCAATATCCGAGGAACAGACGCGCGGCTCTGAATTGTTCAATAATTTCATAGCTGGCGGAGTTGGCGGATTCGTTGGGACTGTCCTAAACACACCGTAAGCCCTCCTTCTAGATAACCCCCCTTCGACTTCTCACTCGTGAACCAGATTCGACGTGCGTAGTCCGGATTTGTGGGTGAGATTGTACCTCACCTCTGGAATAGGTCGTCAAGTCTCGCATCCAAGGTGCCGGGAAGCCACTCCCTGGCACGTTGCCAAAATACAACTGGACGTATCCGGCGTGAGTCATTCCTCTTCGCTATGACAGCGCAGATCACGGAGTAAATTTCACCCTGTAGGCTTGGAACTATTTTGCGTGAAGAGGGACCTGCAGCTCTATACAAGGGGTTCGTGCCCAAGGTCCTTCGGCTCGCTCCCGGAGGTGGCGTGCTACTTCTTGTGGTAGAATTCACACTTGACGTCTTCCGAAAAGGTGGGAGCCTTCTCGCTTCCCCTGGCTTCAGGCGACTAAGTCATACTCACCTCTACGTACAGCTTTAGGACCTCCCTATATTTAATCTGGATACCGAGGGGATTGACAACTCACCAGAGTGATGATTCAGGCCACAGGAATGGTTGTAAATGTCTAGACACAATATGCAGAATTAGATCCATTTAGATAGACTGAATAACCATTTATCCGAAGCTCCTGTGCGTGAAAGCGAACGTGAAGTTGCGGCTTGCGGAACGATGAGATCTAATGATCAATGGCATGGCGCGTGCGAATATTCTTCGCGTGAGACTTAGCGCTTGCTTTCGGTATCTGAGCTACAACCATGAACAACCGAAATCCGAATGCGACTGCGCTAAGGCGACTTATGACGGAGTATAAGCAACTCACCGCTAATGGTGCGCCTTTTTAAATGAGTCTTGTCCGGAGTGAGCCGAGAAACATTAGTGTGAGTAGGTTCTCCTGATGGCATGTTTACCGCGGGGCCCATTTCCGAGTCCAATTTTTTTACATGGGAGGCGTTGATCTGTGGTCCCAAGGATACCCCCTTTGTGAGTAGGAAGTATTCTTCCCATCGGTGACCCGGTCTTTCGCTGAATAGCAGCAAGGAAGGGGGGGTGTTCGTGGCGAAGCTGACGTTTGTGAGTATCCTACTGACCCCTGTGTGCCAAATGTTGACCACGACACTTCCCTAAAGCCCCCAGACTATCCCCTATCGCCATTCAAAATGAAGTTTGACCCCCCGCTCTTTCACCCAAACAGTTCGTGCCGCCCATTTTTATTTTGAACATTTTCACAGCTCATGAAATCACATCAGTTTATCCTGATGGGAACGTTTGCATCTCAATATTGCATACTCCTGGCGACGACCCAATGATGTACGAACAGGCGTCGGAGCGCTGGTCGCCCGTCCAAAGTGTCGAAAAAGTCATCCTAAGCGTTATATCTATGCTGGCACGTTTTCACATCTGTGCTTGAATGATGCGTAGTATACTTATCCCTTCCTACATCACGTGCAGGCAGAACCTAATCTAGAGAGTGGCGCCAATATCGACTGTTGCAAGCTTTATAGGGAGAACAAAGATGTACGTACGTCAGTACCTCGCTTATAATGTTAATCTTAAACATCACGGTCCCACGGTAGGAATACGTCCGCCTAGTTAAGGCTTCTATCCGCGAGCAGCTTGGACTGTAGAAGGCACGCTTGCCTTTCTCGGCAAGAACTGGTTTGTGTTTTTCGGTTCCTGATGACTGCGGTCCCGTTCCGTTTACCGGCGTGTTTTTTCTCTTTTATTTTCTTCTTCTGTCAATTGTAAGGGCTGGCCGGTGACACCGGTACGTATCGTGGACAACTAGTAATTTAAATTTCGCAAAACAAGATCGCAGATGACAGCACGACAACATTACGAGATCTCGAACCGTTTCCAATAAGTATAGAATGCAAGGACATGTATAGGTTGCAGTGGAGAATCATGAGGCTTTAAAGGGTCATGGCCTTTCCTTAAATACTCTGGCGCTGACCTCCTCGTCAAAGAAATGACGGCGCACATACTCGTTCCTGAAAATACCATGCGGATCCACCTCGCGGATCAGCTGGAGAAAGTCATCGAATCGAGGATACAGCCGACGGAGTCCTTCCGAACGAAAAGAATGGTCTTTGGCCCAATGCGGGCGGCCATTGTGCTGTGCAACGATATCTGTAAAACCTTGGAAGTAGCGGCGGTAAGGTACAGGTAAATTATAAGGCCTTGATAGATGAAATTTGTCTTTGTTAGCATCAATCAGCATTCGGAAGTGCGAAAACATACTTGTATTGGACTAGGCCTATCCAAGTGGTTTTTCGACCGTGACTAGGGCTCAGCCAGATATCATCATCTTTCGTAAAACGGATTTCGATAGGAAAATGAGGCCGGACGCCCCGGGAGTCGGCAAGCTCCCTATCTAACCATTCCACAAGGGCGCGCAAGCAACTCTGTGTCTCTTCATAAGGTATTGCCCACTCGATCGTGTACTGTGGGAACTAGAAGGGGATAGCAATAAAGTAAAGAAATGTTGGCATCAGAGGTGGTGCCAAGAAATATCATCAGGGCACTCACTCTGCAGTCCAAATTGAAAATCTTGTGGCTCACGTCAATCGCCACGCTGGTGCTAGACGCGAGCCAGCACGCTAAATATGATCCCAGCGTGGTCAGGTACGAACAAAATCGCCCAGCGAATAGGAGAAATTGCAGTAGATGAAAACCGATAAACTCGTCCCAAAACCAGGAGGGTAAGGTGTTGGGTGCCTGTCAAAAACGGCTAAGATTAACTACTTTTAACTCGGGGGCCGG
>QFFB01006543.1:0-23207 GCA_003316465.1 Ramaria cf. rubripermanens
TACCTTCTACACAGTATTTATCGCAACCGCCTCAGAAGAAAGCGCAGCCCACGCAGCAAGCGCAACAGAGCCCACCTTTCCATGCTCACACTCCTGTTGCGGCCTTCGCAAATAATAATAGTTATCCTCAAAATGCGGGGTACAAAAATACTGGCAGTATGACCCCAAATCCAAATATTAATTCTAACCGCGGCAGTCCTATGGCTCACAATCCACCTCTCCTCTCGCGAGATCCTTTGCCGTCACATTCTCAAAGCCCACATCTGCCCTCACAGCAGCAACCCCAGCCTCAACAAGCGCCTGCAGCGCCTCAACACCCGATGCCACATCCAAACCATCAGTTCAATATGCATTTACAGCAGAATCGCTATAACTCCACGATACAGGCCCAGCCAGGGCATCATCCGCAGCCGCTGGCACAGCATCCCATTCCTCAACAGCATCATACCCAACCGACGAATGCATCCCGTAGTGCACCAGGGCAGCATGATCCGTCACAACCCATGATGCACCCGCAAATGCAATATAACCCGATGGCATTTTCTTATCAGATGCATATGCAGGGCATGATGAATGGTGTCCGGATGGCCAATGTGCCTGGCGGACAGGGTGCTGGGGGTCAGTACATGCCTGGACCAGCATGGCGAATTCCTCCTGGGCGAGGTGGCGGTCCTCCCATGACCACCATCCCAATGCATAACCCGCAATTTCAGCAACAGCAAATGATGGCCGCGATGAATAGAGCTCAGCAGCAGGTTCAGGCCCAGCAGCCTCCTCAAGGTCAGGGTCGATAGATAATCAATACTTACTTATTAGAGTAAGTACTTGCTGTAGAGTTTTAATTGTAACTGTATTAGTCGCGACTTTAAAAGTCCGCTACATCCTTTGAAAAAGAACGTGTTTACTGTCCACTTGACAATGACGGACGCCACAGGTGTGTTGTTATTTTATCTGGAAGATGATGGACTCATGTCTGTATATGTGCAGCCATACTATCTGTATATGATAAAAGCAATCTTTTAGAGCTTGCACACGGCCTTCACTCCGTTGGTGTTCGTCTTTTAGGTTCAGGAGGTACAGCCAAAAAAATCAGAGATTCTGGCACTCCTATTGAGTTAGGACGCCATGTTTCTTGCCTTGATTTATTTAATAGTGTCATAGGGACGTTGCAGATATCACGAGGGCGCCGGAGATGCTGGGTGGCCGTGTGAAGACATTGCATCCGGCGGTCCATGGCGGTATGTGATGTGTGTCTATGGTGAACGTGGCCAACTAACCGCCTTATCAAGGAATTCTTGCACGCGACATACCGTCAGACCAGCAGGATCTCACAGCCCAGGGCATTGCGCCAATTTCAATCGTGGTGTGCAACCTGTATCCCTTCGAAGACACTATATCGAAGGTTGCTACCACTTTGCCGGATGCTATAGAAGAGATAGATATTGGTGGAGTGACGCTTCTACGCGCCGCCGCCAAAAACCATGAGCGAGTCTCGGTGCTGTCTAATCCCAAAGATTATGCGCCGTTTCTCGCCGCGTGGAAAAAAGGCCACGGTGATGTTGGACTCGGTATGAGGAGATTCCTGGCGTTGAAAGCATTTGAAGCTACTGCCTCCTACGATGAAGCCATCAGTGGTTATTTTAGGCAGCAGTTCGCTTCTGCTCATCTGGGTGATCAGTTGGCTGGCCCTGTTCAGTATCTTCCTCTTCGGTATGGTGCCAACCCGCATCAGAAGCCAGCACAAGCATATGTCTCGAATGGAGAGCTGCCATTCAGAGGTACCACCTTATCAAGTTAAGTTTTCTATGTCTTGATTGCCCTTGTGTTTGCAGTGCTCGCCGGCTCTCCCGGATATATCAACCTTCTGGATGCTCTTAACTCTTATGCTTTAGTTACCGAGCTCCGTGAGGCTCTTGGGCTAGCTGCAGCGGCATCCTTCAAGCATGTGTCCCCGGCAGGCGCTGCTGTGGGCATTGAACTCAATGAGACGGAAAGGAAAGTTTATGGAGTGGATGGCTTGAAGGATCCCCTAACCCCTTTAGCCACCGCCTATGCACGTGCTCGAGGTCGGCTTCCAAACCTTTTGTCTGAGCGTTACTCTGATCGGCTTTCAGGCGCAGACCGGATGTCATCTTTTGGCGACTTTATTGCCATTTCTGACACTTGTGATATTGCTACGGCACGTATAATCTCACGTGAAGTATCCGATGGTATAATCGCCCCAGGATACTCCGAGGAGGCGCTGGACCTACTCAAGAAGAAAAAAGGGGGCAAGTACACTGTTTTGCAAGTGAGCCTTTCCTTCTATGCTGGATATGTATATATTTATTTCATGAATATTATGGCAAGATGGATGCTGGCTATCGACCGTCATCAAAAGAGACGCGACAAGTGTATGGTGTATACTTACAACAGAACCGTAACGACGCCAAGGTTGACAACTCGTTATTCCAAAATGTCGTGTCTACTAACAAGACGGTGTGGCCAACCGCTTCTGGTCTAGTATTCACCCATTGATCTTCTTCAGATCCCCGAAACGGCGCTTACGGATCTTATCGTCGCCACACTTGCGCTGAAATACACCCAATCCAATAGCGTAGCGTATGCCTTCCGGGGAGCCATCATCGGTCTCGGAGCAGGACAACAATCCCGGATACACTGCACTCGTCTCGCGGGCTCTAAAGCGGATAATTGGTGGCTTCGACATCATCCTCGAGTTTTGAATCTCCCATTCAAAAAGAGCGTCAAACGACCAGAAAAGGCAAATGCCATTGATCTGTTTGTTGGTGGGGAAGAGCTCGAGGGTGGCGAAAAGGCACAATGGGAGAGTCTCTTTGAGACTATTCCCCAGCCATTGAGCGAGAAAGAAAAACGAGACCATGCCGCGGCATTGGATGGAGTCGCATGTTCAAGTGACGCATTCTTCCCTTTCTCGGATAACGTGCACAGGGCAAGGAAGAGCGGTGTTACTTACCTTGCTGCGCCATCTGGCAGTGTGATGGACGAAGAATGTATCAAGGCTGCAGATGAACATAAGATGGTATTTGCGCACACAAATCTCAGGCTGTTCCATCACTAGCGTAAACTTTCGCGCACAATAATGATCGACTGGTTTATAGACAAACGAGCAGAAGCTACCGGGAGGTATTTCGTTGGGCACGTTCGGCTTCTAAAACATCTGCCCACGATTTTACCTCTGCATGTCTGATATGTGGAAGGCTATTGTCAAAGAACGTCTGTAAATTTGTTGTGCCATCCCTCCTCTCATACTCAGATGCTATTGGACATCACTGAGCACAACACTGTAGCCACCAAACAAGTCCCTACCTTGAATTGCCATCTCGAACCTATCCAAGTCTGAAAGAATCGATTATTAGGGCTAATGTGATAAATGGATGATACCCTTTGTTAGACGGTGACCTTTAACAAATTGAGCCTCTTCTGTCTTCTGTTCTTCGTACTCCTGCCAGAAAGTCAATGGCATAATGCACTACTCACGAATATGATCACTGACGTTCCAGAGTGCTTCAATGCGTTGGGCTGCTGGGGAGTTGTGTAACATCTCATGCACAAAGTTATGCATGGCGTCCTGCCTCCCTTTCTCTGTCAGTTTGTGGCAATGTGTACGACTGGGTACCAACCGCTTCAAGGCGCCGTTTCTCGGCCTTTGGGATGCCTTCACGGGGTGCAATATCACCCACTGACAGGTTCCATGAGCTTTTCAAGTAATGGAAAAGAACAGGTTTTGTTACCTTGCGCTTCTGCCAGATCATGAACGACACACAGCATGACACATTTTGCGATATCAAGTTTCACATCCGAGCTACAAAGGGCGAGGACGGCCATGCGATACATATGATCTGAAATACTGTAAGGGTAGAAGGCAGTATCTCAGACTTAGATTGGACCCCCAGACAAGTGTAGGAGGAACCTTTCTGGATTCGATATCTCATAGTCGGTATTAGAGAAGGATGTATAATGAACAGAGCAATTGATTGAAGACTCACCTCATGATACGTCCAACCAGTTCTGTTCTGGGTCTGAAAAAATAACGAAGTCCAAGTTTACAGCGTGCTCAGGTTACGAAAATCCCTAAAATGACCTTGAGTTGCTCGATCACATGGAAGAAAGCCAGCCGGTCAACATTTAAGTCTTGGAATTTGGAATCAGTCAACATCAGGATCAACGCAACGCCTGCGACGACTTGTTGAGTGGAAGACTTACCGCCGGTTTTATGGTATAATGGCGGATAGACGCGTTTGGGTATGTCTAGGGCAGCCATTAAGACCTTGTGGTTAGTGTTGCCTTATTTAGCTGATTATGTAATTCCGTAGCCGCGTTTCCCCGACGGTTAAAACAGGCAACAAGGTTCATTATCCTCTGTGGTAAATGTGTGTATTTGTGTCATGGGTGACTTCCTTACACATGATACTTATATTTAGTTTTCATTCTACAAAGGTAAATGCATTGGTATTTCAGGTATTTCAATATTCAATGCGTAGTGAAGGGTTATCAGGCAGTAATTTGGATAACATGCCTGTACTGAAACCGTAGAGTGGATATTTTGTCTAGGTAAATGTACAGACATGAACTTCTACTCTTGAATAAGTAGCATATTATAATACATAATCACAATATCTAATGAAAAGTTATCATGAGATGATATCCACACATATCCAAAGGTCAGCTAACTCTCACAGAAAAAGTTCATATCCAAGTGAAGTATGGCCAAGAGAACCCTTCCTCCTTTCAGTCAGGGATATTTTTCATGCAGTTTGGACTTTGGAGCAAAGAAAAACTTGTAATGAGGATGGTGTTAAATGACATGCACAGAGTATATAAATTAATCCAAAGCAGAAACGAAGAACGAAATATGGACTGGCAGTTACAAAGAACTACCCCATGTCAGTAGCTTTTGGAGCTTCGGGTGCCGTGTTAATGCATCGTGATTACGAATGGTCAAAATTATCTTTCTGCCAAATTCAACGTATTCAACCCGTCTCACGACATCTTTGTTGATGACCTGTGGCATAAAGTTGTTTCACAAAGCCAAAAAAGTAACTGAACACGGCATCATACTTACCTCGATCCAACTCTGCACCGTACGCAGCAACGTCTCGACCAAGGGAATGTACTCAACTTCTGAGTTCGACGCGGTTGACAGATTGGATAGCACAGCTGAATGTACAATGAATATTGGCTCAAGTGAGATCCATAAGATGTCCGTACCTTCAATGAACGGAAGCCGGAGGCGCTTGAACTCTGCCCTGCTAAAAGCGAAGTACCCCGTTTCAGCATCAGCGATGCATGGGAGATTCTGAAAAAGAGCATGACGAAGGCTATCGATAGAGAACAGGTGTGCAGTGAAGTCATGCTCAATGGTAACGTTTGGCGACACAATGCATTCAAACCAAAGGGCCAGAATTTGATTCCCGTGTGACTAGGGCTTTCTCAACCAATGCATCAAACATGTAAGTATGGCGTGGTTACCTTGTAAACGTTGGGATCTAATCTCATAACAGTGAGCACAAACTGGAGACGCAGATGAATGCGACGGAAGGAATCGCCCATGTCTTTCCATGCAGACTCCCCCAATTGAAAGTAATAGTTCCAAACCTATGGCAGATTTGATATCAAAAAGGGGGAATGTCTAATTTCATGGTCGACTCACTCGTTTTTTATTTCTAACCAACACGCTACCAGCGCCCAGCCAACATTCGAGCCATTGATCAGCCTCATAGTATTGACCTCCAAACGTGGTCCGTGTGCACCCAAGATGCATGCAGAGGCAGGTATAGAGGGGTTGTGAAAAAGCGTCTAAGATCTGTAATGGATATGTTATAAAGATCAACAGATCAGGAAGAAAAGCCGCTGACGTCGCTGGTTTTATGATCTGCGACAGCATTCTCATCAGTGCGATCCTCGATATCGGCCAAGAAATCCAACAATGCTGGGTCATTTAGGTCTAAACCGCCATCACCATATTCATCCTGGCTTTCTTGGTTCTCCTGTTGTTTTACAGCCGGCTTTGGGATGGGAGGGAGTGGAATAATGGCTCGGCGAGCGGCAAGAAAGCTTTGAATGCATTTGCACATTTCTAGCCCTGTACGGTGGTCCTTTGGTAGGGAGCTGGAAAGTATTCGCGACATCCATGCTGAAGAGCCCATCAAAAAACAAAAAAGCTGGAAAAATCATAGACAAGGACTCTACCATGCAACAATCCAATATCAGGGTACTTAGCAGGAAGATCACCAGAATGGCTCAACGTTGGTGTGCTGATAATCATACGAATGCTTCCCAAAAGCAATTGAACCAGTACAACTAGCTCTTCCTTTGCATTCCGGGTGGGGTCACCATCCTGTGCTTGGATGGGTGTTATTTCCTCAATCAGATCGTCGATCATTTCTGAGGCCCACGAAAGAACATCATCTAATGGCTCGTTCAAGTGACGAAGAAGGGTGGCAATATGCATCATCGATCGAATGGCGGCGGTTCGGGAGTCGCAGTCTGCGTCCTTGAAAGTGACATATCGACGAACTTGCTGCAAACGAGAGCGTACATGCTTAACCGATGAATCGACGTATATGGCGACAAAGATAGCGCTGTAGCGATTATAGAGCATGGAAAGACCTTGACCAGTTGGCGGTGCATTCTTTGTGAAAGATGTAGAGCCAACAGGGACGGCAAGATTCAGCAACCTGACAAGTTTGGTAGCCTTTAGCCGAGGAGGACCGTCCATTTCATGGAAATCCTTGGCAGCACGAACAATCAGCTTGAGAAACAAGCTAAAGGCAGTGTCGTCCTTTCGATGTGCGTCAAGAAAGATTGGTTTGCCCTCTCTAATAAATGTTGGAAAGTCGTCAGGCTCCCCGAGAAGATTGGAGAATTGGCGACTTCGAAAGATAGCGCAAAGCTCTTGAAAGACATCGTCGGCATCATTCAGACGCCAATTCCATCGTGTGCAAAGAAGAAAGCATCTTGCTGTCACCAACCGCAGATATGTGTCTCGCTTATGTAGCGTAGAGGCTGGTTTGCTGTTGTCACGTACATCCGCGCTGAGGCGAATGCATGTAAGCGCCTTCTTGACAATGGGCCAATGGGCCTCTAGCCTTGGAGCTGATGTGCTGAGCCCCTCGAGGGAGAATTGAGAAACCGCGCACAAGCTGAAAATCGTCCGCCAGATGCGTTCGCTTTCGTACAGCTGCGAGTCGGGCGTGTTTGATCGTGCGTCCATAGCTGCTTCGACGACTCGCCAGAATGGGGGTGTATGTTTGGATGTGCCGCTTACACTAGTCAAGAACGGCGCAACGTGGAAGACGCAAATCCAAAGCTCCAAGGTCCGAAGATTTGAAGATGTAGTGTCCAATAACTGGCCGTTCTGCAAAACCCCTATCGTGCGGTCAAGGCCATGCTCAAGGAGCCGGCGAAGTAACTGAATGCAATATTGTTCCGCCGCTTGTGTTGTTGTTCCAATCGCATTCCCCATCGGTCTGGCCCGTTGTAGGTGCGCATAGACGAGGCGCAAATGCATCTCTACAGCGAACCAGTATAGCGCAAACGTCCGATAATCCATACTGTGCCCGTCTGCAGAGATTAAATCGACACGCTCATTGATTCGTGTGACAAGGTGGGCGATCTGTTCAGAAATGGCAGTAACAAGAAGACCTTTCTCCTCGTTGATATGAAGCGCTCTGAATGTGATCATATGGCACAATGTATGCATCAATGCATCTGCCGCTTTTACGGCCATTGGGACCTCAACGTCGTTAGCAGCTATAATGGATGCATCATAAAGTTTGTCGCAAGCGGAGGCAAAAGTGGGCGAAATCTGTGTTATTGGCATATCCGGATCAATCTGCAGTCCGAATAGCGTTACAGAGAATGGCGATGGGATATCTTTGTCGCCTTTGAGGACCGAGATGAAGTCATAAAGTCGACCCTTCCCAATATAACTCTCGGGACCGAGGGTGAGGCCGGAAGGGAGGGAGACCATATCAAAATCAAGCGAAATTGTGCTATGTCGCTGACCAGCACCATTCATATCCACGTCAAAGGCATCCGGCTCGATACCTGTTCCATGGCGGAATTTTTCGCGTATGTTGTCAACGCGCGGCGACCGGACCTTTGCTTTATGTTGCAAAGGAGCGCGAGGTTGGGAATTAGATTCGACAGGAGCCAGAGCTTCGTGGAAATCGTCGTCGTCATTATCTATATGGATGAACTGACGGTGGCGTCCAGATGTGATGTGACCGTCCCCTTGGAAAATCCACAGTTTCGATTGAACCAAATCACGCTTCTTTTTGTTCCTCTTGTTCCTCTTGCCCCTGGTCGTTTCTTCTTGCGTTTCGACACGGTACTCTCGATCCCCCTGTCCAGCAGGAGCCAAAATATCTGGAGATACTCCGTGAGGATTTCGCGCTGACAACACTCCTCGTCCTTCTGCCTTAGGGAACGTGAGTTTAGTTTGTCGTCCGACATCGACACCGAGCCTTCTCGCGTCGCTGGTTATAACCTTAATCGCGGGATTTCGCGGTCGCCCGGTGTGGGGCTTACGCTTGGACGTCGGCGACACCCGTGGCATAACACGCCTCGTTCGCTGCAACATTCGGTCAATAAGATCACCACCGCACGACCTATCTCGCTCTGAATCTGGCCTACGTCTCCTCGAGGTCTCGTAAGAGAGTACGTCCGCCTGCAGCTCTGGAGCAAGCCACGCTTGGATATCTTCAGCATCAAGTCCATCCTCACTCTGTTGTAGCACCTGTTCTGCGTCCTCCTCTTCGTCATCGACAACAATGACCCCGTGTTCAGACATATGCGCGCTTTCCGAACTTTCACTCTCGGTTTCTGTGTCACCTTTGATCACATATCTTTGAGGATCTATGGAGCTGGGGCTCACTATCCGCTTTCGACTTTGCCCTGGCTGCAGTGGAATGTCCTCATCCTCAGTATCTGGGTGACCTGGACGCTCCTTTGTCGGTGGTTTCATCTTGTCTTCTTGACCGGCTAGCATCCTGTTTCTGAGAGCGGCAGGCACCATCCGGCCCAAGGCTTTGAGCTGTTTTCTCACTTTTGCCGTCAGCTCGACGTCTTCCTGGGACTCCATACTCGCTTCGTCATTTTTCGCACCTTCCGACCGTCCGGCATCGTCCTCTAAAACCCGCACATCCGAATCGACGGATGTCCGACGTTTTAACCGCCTTTTGCTTGAACTTGGAGTTATTTCGTCCTCAGAACTGTCTACAATAATAGTACTGATTGTGTACTCCTTCTCGGGTTTCATTGGAAGATGGGATTGATCATCCTTGTCTGGAATAAGCCAAGGGTCATCGGGGATATTGTCACCAAGATCGGCACCAAAATCATGGACAACGTCCATCTGCGCGTCGTCCAATGTAGCTGTGGCAGTGCGCAAAGACTGCGGGGTTGCCTGGGAGCACCCTTGATAGTTAGGGTGTGGTCTTGGTCGACGTCTGGGAGATCGGTCGGTTGAGGGTATGGCTTGTCTAGTCGAAGACGAGGCCTATGGACGGTATTCTCCTTGATGGGCAGTGAAAATAACCAGAGCGTATGGCTTACCTTTGTGTTCTTGAGTTCGGAAGCCATAGGAAATTCCTGCATCCTTAGCCTCCTCTTGCGCTTCTTTCCTCGTATATTATCTCCTTCGCCTTGCTGACCATCAATGCCTGGTCTCATCAACACTTCATCTTCTGATGATTCAACGTTAATCCCATATTCTCGCAGCTTCGCATCAAAAGCTTCACGCTCCAGCTGCTTTTCCCTCCTTTTCTCACGTGCCCGCCATTCGTCATCCCCGTCATCCGCATCCAGCTCTCCCCATTCCCAGTAAGTTTCACCTTCCTCGTGATATCGTTCCTTTCTCCCGCCACGTCCACTGCCCAAGTTGGGATCCTTTACAATAGCCTCAGGCATTCCCCGTAATTGATGTTTATACTGCCGTTTGTCGTACTCGAATGGATTGAGCTGTTTCGCGCTGCGATGTCGAAGTGAGTATGTCCGGTGGTGTGGTTCCGGGTCAGGCGGGATGACGATAAGAGAGCCCGGGGAAGGGGGCGGGTTGGAGGTTGAAGCTAGAGGGGTGCGGGAGGGTGACGGCTGTGTGAAGGGGACACCTGACGATTGAAATTCCAAGGAAGGATGTGGGTTGGAAGTTGAAGCTAGAGGGGTGGGTAAGGGTGAAGGCTGCGCGGAGGGGACATCTGAGGATTGAAAAACCAGGGAAGGCGGTAGGTTGGAAGTTGAAGTTAGAGGGGCGCGGAAGGGTG
This sequence comes from Ramaria cf. rubripermanens, assembly GCA_003316465.1. Lineage (NCBI taxonomy): Eukaryota > Fungi > Basidiomycota > Agaricomycetes > Gomphales > Gomphaceae > Ramaria > Ramaria cf. rubripermanens. Next base: position 10,287 of record QFFB01006543.1, read on the forward strand.
ACGACTGCGTTGAGAGGTCATCTGACGATCGAAAGTCCAATGATATATTCAAGCGTCTCAAAATTGGAGAGGGGTCAAAATTTGCCACGGCCTGTGGCCTCTTAGAGGGTGTCCGAGGCTGCAGGCGAGCCTGGGGAGATGTCCATGTAGTTTCTAAAAAAGAAAGAATCTTGCAGGAGAACTCACGAATGACACCTTGAAGGATTCAGCATCGTCGTTTATATTCTCAGCCTGGCCGTCAGGAAAACGGTTCAGTTGGACAATCAAGTGACTTTATTTATCATACGCACCTCTGACACTCCCCATACCTTATGATAGTATCCTGGTTTTTGTGCCTCCATAATCTCCTTTTCCTCCATATCTGAAGTGTCTACCACGTCCTCCGTCGCGTCCACGACTTCCTCCATAGTGGATGCTGTGACCTGACGCGTTACTGTCACGCGTCTTACTCCAGTAATGAATCCAAAACCCCGCTCGGCTAACTCCCGTAAGGTCACCCGGCGTCTATCGTCCGTTTGAGAAAATACAGTAACGTATGCCACCACAGGCTGGAGTATTCGCGCTTCCCTACAAGGCGTCAAGAAGTGCGGACACCCATAATGGTGTCCATGATGTCAATATGACCTACAACTCTGCCAGATCTCCCCTTCTTTCGGGTATGTATCTTGTTCTCTCAAACGCCTTGCAAGCTGGTGACACATTTAAACAGCATTGGATGAACCCATAAAGTCCGGAAAGGACAGGAAACGGAGAGATATTGTTGGTAAACTCGGGAAGGATCTAGCAGACCATCGCAGAGACGAGTAAGACACAGCCTTCTAGTCGTCTTACGACTCACGTTTCGTATCTCCAGTGCACTGTCGCGCTACTCGGAAGCTCTTGTGACACATCAACAGGCAGCACACCAACTTGCGACTGTTCCCCACAGACACCCCGAGTATACCCTTGCGTTATACCCCACCAGCCTTGAGCGGGCCGCTTTGCTGCACCAACTCGCCCTTGATGAAGAATACGCCCTTGAATGTGCGCATCTGGCGTGGGAGGAGGAGCGTGCGCGCGTCGAAGAGGATTGGCGGAAGGGTCGGGAGCGTATCCGTGATCGCATGCTTGAAGGTATTGAAGATCGCCGAAAGCGTGCTAGAGAAGACAAGGACGGCGAAGGTACTGTGGCAGGTCAGAAACATACACGCTCCAACATTTCCCTCATAACTAATTGCCACTCATTCTCTAGATGCCAGCCTCGATGCACAGTCTCGACCTCACGTCACCCGCAAACTCCGTAATAAGATCGCCCCATCCTATCCTGCCAATGGTGGTCGTTCTCCCTCTCCCTTTTCCGCACCACATTCCATACTTCCTACACAGCCAAATACCACACCACTGGGAAACCCGTACTCCCTCGCACTCGACACTCTCCCCTCCCCTTTCCCTCTTGCCCTCCCGCTGAAGGAGCCGCCTCCACGACGCGGAGGGAAACAAGCAGCTCCTGCTCAGCAGGTCCAGTCGAATGGCCTTGGGAATGGGAGGGCCGGTAATAATGATAGCACTATTCTCCCAGCCGTAGGAACCGGTGCGGCCATGGGGCTTGGGAAAAGCCTAGCGGGTTTGACTGGCGCACGCGAGATAGATGTTGAAGGCGATCTGACCGAGTTGAGGAGAGGTGCTAGACGGAAAAGAGCCGTCGTTGCTAGCTTAGGGAGAGCATAGAATGCACTGTAATATTTTTAGTTGTACAGGGTACTTTTACTTTCATCACGTGACGTAGCGCGTCGCGACACGAGCAAAAGACATGCATGTAAGAATATTATTCATCGTCTGAAAATTGGAATTCTTCATCCCCATCACCTACTCCAGCCTCGAATGAGCATTCAGACTTGTTGCTCGATCTGTCTTCTTCATCCTCAAGAAAGTCTAAGCATCCGGGTCCACATCCGCGCCACAACACTGCAATTGTCAAACACTAAGCTTAAGCATTCCCCGGGATTAAAAGCTTCAGTACTCACACGGAACCCATGCACTTGGACTTTCGGCAACCTGCACCCCTGCTACCGTGCCAACCCACTCCATCCTCTCCTCCACTGGCACCCGAAACACGGGTGAACTATGATTAAAAATATCAACCCGACTTGGATTTCCCTTTGCAAACCGTACACTCTTCATTGCGCCTATATCACTTGTGAGGAAGCTATGATGCCGTGGACATGGGCAGACATTCCTGCTCATGTCTAGCTCGGCATCTACACATCCACCTTCCTCGGTTACACGGGCCCGTCTATGTCCAGTAGATCCACAAATGACGCGTTTGATGTGCAGTGGCAGCACTAACCCATCAATTTCTGCAAGAGACATAGATGCCTCCAGACAGCTTTCAGCTGGTCGTGGGGTTCTGTGCGGGCCGGGCATCGCAGGCGACAGGAGACGGCGTAATGCGAGCTCGCAGAGTGTCGGTACAGAGGGGCCACGCTTGAGTGGTCCGAGGTTTCGAGGGAATCTAGGTTTGCGCCTGAGTTGGCCTCCTGGGGGCGAGGGCGGAGGCTCGAAAGGATTCGGAAAAACATGAATTGAGATAAGATGTAGAGCTTGTATCTCGGCAGGGAGATAAGACAAGCGGTTGTTCGCAATATTGAGTTCCCGTAGGCCAGTGAGCTTGCAGATCGCAGGCGGGAGTGAGGTAAGTTTGTTTTGTCCTAGATAGTGTCAACAGCAATAGATCAATAGTTTATACTGACTGGTGCTAATGAACGCACTCAGGCTAATAACAACAAGACAATCGAGCGCAAATAGCTCGCGAGGCAACATACGTATTGCGTTTTGCATGAGGTAAAGTTCCACCTCACAACGGTTACGATCTGCTCCTTGTTTCCTGAAACGCTCGAACCGCTGTCCTGCTGCTCGAAATTCGAGCCGATTTGTCGTGTGAGATGGCAAGAATGGGCGCTTTGGTGTCGAAGGAAGCAGTGCGGGAGCCGTCGTACTACGCATAAAGACTCGTGCGGAGCTGTTGGACGAAGGACGATGATTTCGAGCCAAGACCACAAGATTCTTTAGATCAATAATCGAAGCTGGAATGAACGTCAGACCAGCATTACTTGAATAGACATCTCATGAGCAACAATGCATATTTTACCCATGTATGCGTACCTAAGGTCAATTCTTGTCTCTGCCTTGTCAATGGCAGAGGCTATTGCCGTGTCCCATCGTTCGTGCTCGTTATCAATGAACGTTGCCGAGCGCGGTATATTACGCTTTGCAGCATCCGCTTCAGCATCCGATCTACGCGTTTGTTCACGGCGGTGAGAATGTATTTTATTAGAATCCGGGGGCGTTGTAGGAGGAGTAAGTTGTTTTTTCTCGTATGCAGGTGGCCCCCGCGTGGCTTTTATTGACGCGGCGAAAGGGTGAGGCGTCGAGATAAGGTTTCCAAAGGTGGACTGGGAGATTTCAGAGCGTTCTATGCTCTCGCTTTCGCTGTCTGACGTCGAAGGCGAAACTGGGGGAGAGGGGCTTGGAGTGTAGGACATGGCGGGAAGGGAGAAAGGAACTGGGGAGACTGGTCACGTGATATATACCCAGTCCAGCGCCGAGAGGTTGGTTCATACGAGCGTTGGTAGGTCACGTGCTCCAAGCGCCAGGCTGTGCGGTCACCACTGCGACGCGTTGCACGTTCCGTTCGCGCACACATTCCTTCTCCGCCGTTAAGGCTGCGAAAAGTGCCAGATAATGGCGACTATCAATACCCAGTTCCGAAACTTCAAGGAACCTACGAAGGATCAGTTGTTGCGCAACTACTTCTCTCTGCCTCCACTACCTACTCTAGACACTTCAGGCTCAGAGAAAGACGGGTCACTTCCCGTGGACAGAGTGGAAATTAATGCGGTATGTAGATCTTGATTTTTTGTAAAACTGCGCCCAGTGACATATTGCTATAGGTCCTCAGCCTTGCAGATGGCCAAGAGGACTCATACGCAAGTGGTTGCTCTTAATTGTAGCCCTGTTAATCGCTAAAATTTCGTGCATCGTAGGCTGGAAAGCTGTACTTGCTGGCCCCTTACTTAGCCTTCACTTCTCATGACCGGAAATCTGTGCGATTCACGGTCCCTCTCTGTGTGGTTAGACGTGTCGAGAGACTCAACTCGCGTACTGGGGTTTTTGCACTGAGCTTACTAGTCTGGCATGGGATGAAAATTGTACGTCCCTTCCTCGTCGCTCCTTTGCTCCTACTGACGTAGGAAACAGATCGTCCAATTGATGGGCTTGAGACCAACCGCGGACCTATTTTGCGCGTACTTGCGTGATGCGCTCAAGAAAGAGCTTCAGCGTGGCCAAATGAAAGCGATGAAATCTTTTGTGCGAACCTGTTACTCAGAATATCTAATCCCGGCATCGTCTCACGTGGCCGACAATGAACGGGAGGATGGAAGTCTCATTCCAGAGGATGGTCCTTCCCTCGTGGGGGATAAAACTTTCTTGGGAGGGTTGGGTCTCAAGTTCAAGTTTCCCGGGGACGCTAAGAAGTGGGTCTCATGTTACGTGTATAATTGTCGTTCAAATACAAGCCCTGTCACCCTCCTAGACTCCGGGAAGCTTCAAAGACAAAACTTTGGGCAAATTACCTCCGGTGTTCGTGCGTCTTCTGACCATGCTTTGTATATTTTGACAACCCGCGCGTTTAGCGCACGGTCGTAATATCACCCTACTGCGGTACCCGCAATGTACACGACTGGTCCAGGTAGGTTTGCCAAACCGCTTGCGTGGTGAAATATGGGAAACCTTGTCCGGGTCTTTGTATCTCCGGTTCGCCAACCCTGGTCTTTACGAGCAAGTTCTGAAGGACAACGCGGGTCGCACAAGCACAAGCACGGAGGAGATCGAGAAAGATCTTAATCGAAGTCTCCCTGAGTATGCCGCATATCAATCAGATGAGGGCATTTCGACCTTGAGACGAGTGCTCACGGCTTATTCTTTCAAAAATCCTGAGCTTGGTTATTGTCAAGTGAGACAACTTGATGTAGGCAGTACAATTAAGCTCAATATGCTTTCTAGGCTATGAATATTTTGACTGCCGCGCTCCTCATGTAAGTCTCGTTTTCATACATGTGTTCTCTGAAGTCATCCCCTATACAGATATATGTCTGAAGAACAGGCCTTCTGGCTGCTTGAGGTCCTTTGTGACCGCCTTCTGCCCGGATACTATAGGTGGGCATTAACCGATTCTCTCGCGTCATTCATAATGAAATTCCACTTTAGCCCGTCAATGCATGGTACCCTTCTGGACCAACGTGTCTTTGAGTCTTTAGTGCACAAGTGTCTCCCCATCATCCACGACCACTTCCAAGATGTAGATGTTCAGCTCAGCGTGGCGTCGTTGCCGTGGTTTTTGAGCTTGTACATCAATAGCATGCCCTTGATATTTGCCTTCCGCATTGTGGACTGCTTCTTTTGTATGGGTCCCAAAGTGTTGTTTCAAGTCGGGTATGCCATGAATTTGTCTGAAAACTGGCTTTAGTTGACACACTCCTTGCCAGACTTGGTAACTACCATCGTGACGTCCCCGACATGCTGCTGAATAATGCATACCTTTAGCTATCCTTAAGATCAATGGAGAGGCCTTGCTTCAGATTCAAGATGATGGCGGGTTCATCAAGTAAGTGACTGTTTCTGTGATAGTATAATGTTGACCATGTTGTTAGTCTGATGAGAGATTACTTCACTTCTCTTGGGGACTCAGCTCACCCGCACTCCTCGGATCCGAGAACACGCGCTATTACACGTTTCCAGGAGCTGCTACTTGTCGCTTTCCGCGAGTTTTCCGTTATTACAGAGGAGACCATCCTTTCCGAACGTCGACGGTTCCGTTCCGAAATCATCCACGGCATAGAGTCGTTCTCCAAGCGATCAGCCGTTCGTAATCTTAGAACTTTAGGCCGTTTTGACAAAGAGCAGGCCGGCAAAGTCTATGACGCTCTCTATAATGCAATTTACGTCGAGCCGCCGCCTGCTACGGCACTCCCCCCCATCACCTCGGGTGATGAACCTGTAGAAAGACATGAGACCAGAATTGGCTTAAAGACTTTCCGAGTGTTCTTAAGCGAGATAGCTACGTGGGCCAGGGACGAGACAATTGTCTCGAATGGGTTTCAGGTTCGTCGTCTTGCCTTGTCCAAACTTTTCGATCTCTCTCTTCTAATCCCTACTTAAAGGAACGAGTAGATCGTGAAGTCGCAGAGCACGAACTTATTGATCGTCTCTTTTATTTTTGGGATTTCTCTCATCGTGGCGCCTTATCATTCCAGGTGCGGTTGTTTTTACTCCCATTAACGTTTTCTCGCTCATTTTCTGGATCCTAGGACATTGTCACCGGTCTTGATGTTATTATCTTCAGCGATCTTATGGAAGCCATAGAATGGTTTTTTAGCCTACACGACAAAGATAAAGACGGTTTTTTGACAAAGGACGAAGTCCTACAACTCTCGGAATCCTTATTGGTAGGAAACCTGACGTTCTTCATGTTGAATTAACGACGATATCTCCGCTAGTTTATATTTCGATATGAGGTTGGCGACGCATACCTCGGTGCAGTCAGCCGCTTTATGACAAATGCGTTTGAGTATGGAGATGAGATGCTTCACCAATCATCGAACGCAGCTGAAAAGCTGCAGGCGGCTCCCCAGATCGGTACCAACCAGCCTTACCTTAATCTTGCCACGTTTGTCCTTATCCATTTTGGTGCTATTATTTGCATGTATTAAAGTCTGTCAGGTTCCGCATGGTCGTGCTGGCCGATGAGCTTCTAGAGTCATTTTTTGAGACTGATCTAGCAGCCTCCTTCCACTTTGACCCGCTACCTGATCCTCAGACACAGCAGGAAAAAGGCGGCTTCCTCGGTGGCCTGCTTTCTACATTTGTGACAGATGATAACAAAAAGATGTTCAACAAGTTCTCCGATGAGGTTGGTAAAACCATTGGAAAACATCAGGTTGGTCCCCTATTTTCACGTCACTTGGCGACAGTCTCATAAGCTCTGTCCAGGTTGTCCATCGACCATCCATTGGCAAAACCAAGGCACTTCAGGAACCAAAAGCATGGGAGTCATTGTTATCTTCATCTAACAAAAGTGTACCTGGGTTGGCCTCGACGCCATCACTACGGACATCATCCTCAACAGCCTCGCTTACCACTGTGGCATCTGAAATCAGTTTATCTTCTGCCAAAGTGCCCCATCTACTCCAGGCCGCTACAGCAGCGACACAGGAGAGACGAACCTTCGCCATTGACGAGGCAAAGGATGACGATGAGGCTGATGGTGATGATGCCGGCGCTGAGGATGATGCCGGCGTTATGGACGAGGTATTTCCTGCCCCTTTAAGTTCTACCTGGTTATGCTTATTATTTCTTGTCCTCAGGTGGATGCATTCCTCCAAGCCCATGATTCTGGCCTTACAGAAGCTGATAAAGAGGTGGCCAAGGAGCTACTAACGGCTTCGCCAATGAAATGACGCAGACTTCCGGCTCTGCAACTCGCTACATCGGCCTATAATTGGGCATCATATGCGAATTGTATTATTCGACCTTCCCTGCATTGTAACAATAGAATCATCTCACCGACTTTACCTATGGAGCATTTAGAATACATTTAGCTGAAACCTCGTAAAGGTGTGGTGAATTTAGGTAAGCGATCGATCACCGATCGAAAACGTGGCTTCAATTTGTGAGTTTGTGCCTATTAGGCAAAAGTAGCCAGTATACAGAATTTTCGCACACTGCTGTGCGGAGATGGGTATATACATGGCATATCGATCCAGCGGGTATTTTACAGACCTAATCAACCGTCGCTGAATCACGCCGTTTAAATCCTTGTTACGGAATTTAAATTTACTGCATCCTGTACTCTATACACGTTCAAATCCAGTTAGTAGTTCACTGTAATAGAAGGAGAACTGATGCACAAGCCTGGAGGGACACGACATGGAGCACTCGGTGTATGAGGCTCAGGCCTTATATGCACCTGCTGAAAGTAGCTTATGCATGATGAGGATGAAGATGCAGATTGAGGGTTATCACTTCATGAGACAAGGGGCCTGTGCACCACCAGTGAGCCTGTAAATGTGCCTGCAGACTCCTGTAGCATGGTGCTTCTGGAATGTAAATTAGACTCCAAAGTCACTGTATTCTTTTGGACTTCATTGGCATGTAAGATACCATCCTGTGCATTGCTGATGTTGCTGTGATAAACAATATATTTATATATTCCCTGAGTCAAGCCTGTACAATAACATTCCACTATTATGTGATCACTAATTCCAAGGTAACACACCATTAGCATCAGTGTGATTGACCTCATATGCAATCATGACATCATGAACATCTCATATGATTGGGGAGTGTTATGATCCAGTTCCTCACAGATCTCTAGTAACCACATTTGTAGTCTGAGCCCGAGCCTGACCCCTGTTCATGATGGTCCACTTCCCCAAACCCTGGTTCTTATCCATCCCTGAGCTTCATTAGTTAATTTATGTCCAACCCTGTGTCCCTGTTATCCATATATAAGTCTCATTCTGTATGTACCTCGCTCTTCAGTCAGAAATCAACTTAGATATCCTTTGAATCCTTTACTAGCTTCTAATCTGATTCCTCTTACTCCTTCTGCTTCTCTTGTCCAACCTCACTCTGAAATTAAGGGCACGTGCAATAGTGGATGGTGCAGCATATAAGCTGAAGCCAAGCCCTTACTGCTCATCCTTGGCCCAAGCTTGGTATGAGCTTGCTCTGAGGTCCCACACATAGACCTTGGTCTTAACAGGGAGAATGAGACTCTGACCTGAGACTAAGTATCTAAATGACAGATTCAGCATGACTAAAGATTATGTAATGGCCAGGGCATCAAGCCACTTGAAAACATGTTACACCATTTGGAAGTGGTGTACAGGGCCATCAGAACTTGCTGAATGTGAGCAGAATGGACCAAGAGTAATCCATGAACAGCTGTCCAAGGAATATTGCACAGAGGGCATGGGTCCCAATACAAGCATATATTCAAGGAATTTCAAAGATTTGTTTTTCCTATTGTTTCAAATGACATGATTCACTGATTATGATTACCATTCTATGTTGCAAAGGTGTTAGATCCCTGTTTCACCTTGGATCTTGGCATGGCTCAGGACTTTGGATCATGTACCTTGGGCCTCTGGCCTCAGCATACTTTGGTCATACTTTGGTCATACTTTGGTCACATTCTCCCGTTATATTCTATTATTACTATCCCCCTCCATTCTTAGTATATTCCACCCTGCCTGTATAATGTGACCTCTCAGTCACCCTCTCCCTGATCCCCGTATTGCACTCTAGTATATAAGTTCATTCCCCACATGTATGTTACTCAGTTCTGATATCTGTTACGGCACCGATATGATCCCATTTACTCCACCTATGTGTTCACATACTCACCATACCCACCATCAGTGATACACTGAGTCCACCACCCTTTCACAAATACATTGAGCCATCAACGTTACACACTACATGTCTGATGTGCACACAGTGCGCACTGAGTCGAGTTGAGCCCCACATTGAGGAACGCTGAGTATATCCGAGGGCCTCATCATATGAGGCCAAATACCAAGCCCTGGAGCAAGCGGAACAGGTATACATCCGTCTGAGGGGACACAACCCCATACATTTGGCCCAATTTCTCTCCTTATATTGATACAAAACATTCATGGTCTATTCTCCCGATGATTCATATGTTGACCTTTCTATTGTAGTGCTCAGGTAGTCATTCTGTGGACCCGTCCACCTCACTATGTGACTTACCACAGATCGCACCCCCTCTCCTTTCATCCCCATATATACATCACATGTTGATCCAACCCCTCATGTTGCTTTACCTACCCCTCTTGTTTCTCCAACTCACCATGGTCTCTCCATAGTCTACGCTTGTATAAAACTCCGTCTGGCACTCGTATATTCATCATCTTTTGCTGGTCAACCTCTGTGCTTGAGTCAATGCGCAGACATTCCCCGAATCTTACACTGCATATCTAAAGCTACTGTCTCTGTATATCTTGCATCTTGCACCCTACCTTCACTACTATCTCCTTTTGCACATACCTCAGCCAGTCACTATCACTGCGGTCGCCTGATCACTTGATGACACGCCAAGGACCTTAGCCAACTTCCCAGTGCCATATCCTGCTGCACCGACCCTGCACAACATGTGTGAGCAATCACTCACAACACCCCTGAGCATCCCCTATGCTACGTCACACTCATATCACCCTCAGCCCATCGCTCATCACAATATTAACAAAGTATCTCCCCTCCCTTAGGTACTAGCTCTCCTCTGTGAATAGGCCCTTGGGCCTCCTGTCTGAAATACCGGGACAGATAGCCACACAGGTGCAACATTTATAAGTTGAAGCCAAGTCCCCCCAACCCAACCCTGCTCAGCCTTCAGCTGAGTATCTTGGTACCACCTGTCAGTCCACATCTTAACAAAAGAGCTTTGTATCTTCTGACCAAAGTTTCCTGATGTTTCATCCATCTGACCACTATCCTTGTCATGTTCACTACCTGTCAACTATGTGCTGTCACCCCTTCATCTGCATGCATTGATTACTGCATTGACTCAAGATCTTTTATTGCAGATTAGAGAGTATATGTTGGGTGATATTTATCAAGTCCAATAATGAAACTAGAAGTGCAGAGGGTTGCTTGTGGCAACCTTGCTCAATTCTGGTCAGCGTTTCAAACTTCAACTCAACTGTTCTAAGCACTATTATATACTAGCAAAGTGCAGCATATTATTGGTGTATAGACTAGGTGACAGACTTGAGTGGTAGTAGCTTAGCAATGTGAAGGGATGCATAAAGATTTGAAGAGACGGGATAAAAGAATGGGAGTTCAGAAAAAGGTAATTAATGATTGGTCTTTCAAGAAGCAAGGAGCGTGGGTTATAGAACAGTGTTGTGATCGACTATACATGACGTTTCTTAAACAGAGATGCCGCGTCGTTAGCATTCATGATCCTTCACTTGGATGGCAACTGTGGAGGAGGCCTGAGCAGAACAAGGATTCACATCTTGCTAATTGTCAAACTAATTGGCATTGAGTTGAGCCAAGCGATGTAAGAGAGCTACGCTCTCTAGTTGAAGATTGTAGGATTTCTCATCTTTCTGTTATGTTTCGGTCTGGTGCCACTCAGTGCCACTCCCATTGTTCTCGGAGTATATAGTGTGCTCAGTAGTATTAGTAATAGGAATCTCTTTCTCCCCCTTCCTATCTAGAAGCTTCAGTCAGTCGTACGGCTGAAGTCTATCTTACAGTGAGTAAGAGAATAAGTACCGGATAGCAGCATTGCAAGTATCATTTTGCTTAGACTTGATATACCAGTGAGAGAATGTCATGTGGCATTTGATTACAGCGCCTGCCAGCCTACATTGATAGTCTCAGGGCTTGATCAGTCATCCATGCATGTCTACTGCAGAGAGTGGATTGATGATATGTGTCCCCTTCTTGATCATTGAACTGAGCTGGTCCTCGGCTGCGGGCCCCACAGGCCAGTTCTCAATCGAAAAGTCATGATCCAGAACTGCAATGTATTAAGAAGCGTGTACAAAGCTGAAGCTATCAGCACAACTTACCATAGTGAGATAAATCCTTGCTATCCTTCTTCCGTTCTTATATAACAATATATTAGCACTCATTTCAGAACCAAATATAAGTCTGATACCTTCAAAAATATCCTACAGAGTCAGTTAGTCAGGCAAGGTCAAAAAAAAAAAAAGATGATAATGTACCATAAAGAAAGTGTGCACAAGTCTCACAGTGGTACAATCCTTATCAACAAAAAGGGCTTGGTGACAACTCGTGTGACACATCTGGTCTTCTAGCCAGCAAAACGCCTTGATGACCTGATGAAAATTATCCTTCCACAGTTCCATTCATGGTTCACATATAACGAATGATCCTTTGACTTTGCAAAGCAAGGGGACAGTTCCATCAACAAATGGCTTCCCAGTATAACCACCATCAGCGTCCATCCAAAAGTCACTTGTAGATACTTGGGCAACGAAACACAGTTCAATCTTGACAGGAATATCCACGATAGAGGTGCCTTGGCTATTCAACTTGGCAATTGCCCTATCCTCAGACCCTGTCCGGTCCCATCCAATGACCTATGAGAGGGCAATTGTGGAGGTTCCAAGATATTGTTCAGAGTCGACAAGCTCCTTTCGAAGCAGTTCAAAATCCTCATGATCGGCCATGATTTCACTGAGGGAGGGCGTTGTTGGTGTCCATGGTGGAGTTGTGGTTTTCACAGAACTCGCATCAGAGGGGGGAGGTGTGTGTGCACTTGAAGGGGAAGAAGACATTGGGGAGTGGAGATAGTTAGAAGATGAGAGAGAGAGCAGTGGCAAGTTAATGTAAGACAACTGAAGAATGAGATTTTGTTAGCCTTTCTTTTATATGCTCGCACAGCAGTGAAATGCACGGACCAAGCAGATACAGCCGAAAAGGTGCAAACAGGATGTACAATGGAGTAAATTATTTCACTTTGCTTCCAGAGTATACACCACTCCACCTATGAGTTTTGATATATCCATCCTCAGCAAGGAGGAGATTGTCAAAGCATTGCCTGGAACAGTCTTCAGCCATGAGGCAAAGTGAACATGCATAGCACTCCTCCAGTACGTGCAGACACTGGGGCCTGATGAGCAGGCACAACTTCAGGCAGCAATCCAGCAGAAAAGTGACTATCATGGGGAGAAAAGGAAGAGGAAAAACACGGCCGATGTTGCATGCCATGTAGTCCAGAAACTTGACGAGAAGTTTGACGGACATGCAGAACCCAATATGTTGGATTGTTTTCATGTGGCAACTCCAGACGAGATTAAAAAGTGCATTCAGGCATTTCACACA
>QFFB01006551.1:0-13124 GCA_003316465.1 Ramaria cf. rubripermanens
GAATAGGGGCTGGTTGAGCAACCCTCAGGCTTCAAATATACAGACTTTGGACTGGTTGAACAGTTATTCCCATACAGTTCTACCTACATGTCTCCAGAGAATTGTACTCGATATGGTGGGATCTCTGCCCTTCTTCTTATATTTTCAAACTCTAACAATTGTGTGCAGTCAAAATGTTCATCTAGGATTTGTGAGCTATTTATTATATACTGTGTATTAAACATGTGGTCATTAATTAGCACTGAGTGCAGTGTTACAGGAATTAGTGTGTACAGAACATCCTTTCATTGACAAATGTGAAGGCATTTCACAGTTTGCCAAAGGCACCTTAGTGGACATTCTCACAGCTTTATCATCCCATCTACTTTGTGGTAGGTCTTTGGGAAATCCAATCAATCTCTGACTCTCAAGACTGCTTAACATATTCAATTCTAGTAAAATATTTTCCTTAGCTAGCTTGTCCAATTCTGCAATGGATGCCTTTACTTCTGTTGCATGAGCTTGTACATCAGGGGGTTTTTGTTCTTTTGTTCTTTTGTCCATGGGACACTCATCCTTTTTGGGCAGTCCTGCAAGAGATGTCCTTGCTGTCTGCATAGGAAACAGAGGCCCTTCACTCTCATCTCTTTGCTCTTCTGTGAGCTGGAGGCCTAGCCTTTTTAATTGTGTATGTTGTTTGGGCCAAGCCAGTTCCTTGTTATAGCTTGGGGAAATGACAAGGTCCCTAGCCTGAGCACTGAATGGCTTGTAGTTAGGTGTGCTGTTTTTCTGGGGTAAACATGTTCATTTAGGTTGTCTGCCTCTCAGTCAGGATGTGGGTAGTTGTCCCTTCTTTTAGGGGTTACCCTGGCATCCTTCCTGCTGCATAATGAAGTCCTTTGCTCTTCAAACTGTCTCAGATGTTCTGCCTGCTCAAATGTTTCAGCTGCCTCCTCTAGTGTGACAAGGTCTGTATACTTGTCTGACATGCCAGCTTTTGTCCATTCCAACCTTATATAGCTATTTGTGCCATTCCAAAGCTGTTGGACAAGATAGAACTCCATGATGTCAGGGAGCCTTGTTGCTAGGGACTACAAATGTTATATGAACTCCCTTACTGTCTTCTTTCCTTGAGTAGCCTTGTAGAACATGGTAAACATTTCCTGTCTAAATCTTGCCAGGAAACAGAAGTCAAATAATGTTATTATGAGTAAACAAAGGACTTAAAGGACAGTTTTTCATCTATATTATCATTCCAATGGACATTTTAGCTACTTTCATTCTCCTTCATCATTCAACTTCCTTTCATGGACTTATTTGCTTTTACAACTTGCTTCATTGGTTCAGACTTCTCACCAAGGTACATTTACATGCATAGTAGTATTTGAGGCACACATTTGTGTGTAGTTACAGACAATGTGCATTCAAATGCATAGCACACTACTTAGAGTATAGTGTCAGTCCTCTTTCTTTCATCACCACTGATCAGATCACCTTCACTTCATCTCAACTTTGTCTAGCTAGTGAAGTTGACCCCTAATGAGCCAGGGGCTTGAGTTATCACATGTCTACTCCTTAAACACTACAGACTCTTACTTATAGTTAGCAGAACACGAATACAAGCTTGCTTTTTTTGCCCCTACTGTCAGTTCAGTCTCTTGTTATGCTTAGTTCCATTTTACCTAAAGTTCACGCATTTTGAAACTGCTGTCCAGCCCTAACTTGAAGGCTAGGATCTATTTGCTTTTACATTAGTTCTGTTAAGTTCATGGACGTTACCAGGAACTTCGGAGGTCAGAGACTCGGAGGTTGGACTTTGAAGTAATACAAAGGGGGTAGGGACTTGGCTTCAATTTATGGGTTGCACCACCTACTATTTTTCAGTCCCTAATTTCGGAGATTGGAGTATCGGAGGTTATCTGGAGGTTCAAACTTGGAGGTATCACTAGTAGTATCTAATTGGAGATAGTGATGCAAGAAGACTGGAGGTTGGGAATGGGAAATAAGTTGATATTCAAACTAAAGAATGGATACAAGATTAGAGGACTATTAATACCTCATATCCTAATTGTATCCTAAGAATGTGTAACAAGAAAGACATAAGCATTGTAAGAGAGCATAGCTCTCTAGTTGGAGATTATAGGTTTTTCTTCTGTCTGAGTTTTATTACATATGGTGCCACTCCTATTGTTCTCAGAGTATATAGTGTGGTCCATAGTATTAGATAATAGAGACTCCCCTTTTCCGCTCACTATCAGCTGTGTCAGTATTTCTGTACAGTTTGTCACTCTCAGCAAGGTTTCCCTCCTTACAGCATAACACAAGAAGGACATAAGAGTTGAATAATAATTGGAGTTTGGAATAGGGTCAGAAGTTCAGATCGAGCAAGGTACAAGTATTCTACTTTGGGTCATGAATGAGGATTATACTTTAAGAGGCAAACAACCAGAACTAAAATGGAACATAATTATTATTTTGGAGTTCGGAGGTCTGAAAGTTCAGAGCTTCGGTGTTAGATCTCAGGGATCTAACAAGTCCACTCCTTGTTCCACATGTTTTGTTTCTACAAAGTTAATTCCCCTATCACATCAAAGTTTTCGACACTTGCCCTCGCAATGCTTTTACAAATAACACCCTACCCAGTGGCTTGATTGTGTACTTGTCTACTTGTGGCACTACAAATGTCATGTAGTACTTGGCTACCTTCCCCTTCATAATTTTTTTCATATGTCTTATGTGGAATTGTCAAGGGAAGTTCATCATTTCAAGCCAGTTATTCACTTCAAACATCCACTGTTTTAAGGCATAAAAATCAGCAGCCTCATCATATAGGTTGGGCTCTGATATTTTTACACTTGATACTGTTTTTACATAATGTTTCAGCTTCTCCTTGTAAGCATGTCTCTTTTGTTTTCCCCTGTATCTTGCCATTGAATCACTTGTGGATGTTGGGTAGGATTGGTCAGAATCAATGTCCTGTTCCCTTTCTCAGTGAGTTGGCCCATGTAATGTTTGTGACAGGTAACCATCCTGTGGGATCTGCACCATTGCTTGTGGCTGAAACTGTTGTGATAAAAATATTGTAAAAAGGACATTGTGAAGTTTTCATTTTGTTTTTCTCCTTTACTCTCAGTCCTATCAGACTGAGAGGAACATTCTAAGAAAAATTGTTTATCATATCCAGAGAAGAAAACACTGGAGACATGGTAAAATGTTCCAAGTTGGAAAATCCACTGGGAATTATAAGGATACTCCACATTTCTTCAGAATTTCCCAACTCAGGAAACTGGTTGAAAACTTATTGTTCTATCAGAAATTTTTTAGCTTCAGGAAATCCTTCAAAAATTGTAAAAATTGTAACCTGAAAACTTTCATGAAACTTTCAAGAAATACTGATTTTCATCTTCTCAGAAATAATGTAACAAGGTTTCATCAGTCAGGCAATTCTATAGATTGATTTCCACAAATTTTCCCTGTCAAATATTCAAGAAACCAATGTTTTTATAGAATTGCCTTCATCAAAAAACTTTCTTAAATAATCAGTTTTGGGGAAGATAAAATTTGAAACTTCCTTGGAATTTTATGATAATTTTCAGGTTATAATTTTTACAATTTTTGAAGGCTTTCCTCAACCAAAAAAACTCTGACAGAACAATGAATTTTCTTCCAATTTTATAATTTAGGAAATTATCAGGAAATGTGAAATATCCTCAAAATTTCCAGTGGAAAATTGCCTCCAGAAACTGTCAGTTTCACTATGATTTCCTGTCTAAAGAAATCATTAGTAAATTCTAAATTTCTTCACAGTTTTCTGGTACAGTAAAATATTAGGAAATCATAAAAATCTTGCCATGAAATCTTGCAGAGATTTTGGATTTCTCTAAGATTTCCTGACACTGGAAATTATATTAAATATTCAGTTTCTAGGAGCAGGAAATTCACAATCTCTCAAAGATTTGCTAAGTATTTCCTGGTTTGGGAAATTGTCAAAAAATCACAAATATACATTTCAAGTACTGTACAATATCAGGTGGGGCATCCTGAAACCCACGGTAATTTTATAGCATGTGAAAGTGTTCCTACTGATAAGTACCCACATTTATCTCATGCACTGCAAGATCTACAATTTGTATCAAAATGGTCTGGTTTCTGCAAAAGTCACATACTTGGCAAAGTTTGGTGTCAGGAATTCCATATCCCTCTTGTCAAGGCAGGGTGGATCCCTAGGTTTACAAGGCTTGGGCAAAGGAATTGGTTCTGCCTGCCTTTTCCTAGTTGTTCTGATGCCAGTAAGCTGTTTAAAGATCCTTTGCACAATAAGCTACAATACACTCAGGTGGGGTTTCCTATATCTTAGGTGTGCAGAAGACTCACCTGGAGCTCTCCCTTGAGCTCTCTCCTGAGGACTCAATTTGTTCAATTTCATCTTCCCAAGCAGTCAACATTTATCAGCACTGATTGTCACAGTCACCTCACCTCCCTTCCTGTGAGGGGAACCTCTGCTTTGCAGGCAAAGTCCTGCAAAGTCCTGCAAAGTTTTGCAAAATCCTGTGAAATCCTGTGCTCTATGTTTCACTTCAATGTAGACATTCCCATGCCATACCAAAGTCCTGTGAAGTCCTGCAAAATTTCATGAAGTTCTGTAAAGTGCATGCCACCAAATGCCACTTCAGTAACTGACCTCTTGTCCCATAGCTTCACAGGTACCTCCCCTGGTATCTTCCAAATACCTCCTTGGCTTTGTCCATAATTTGGTACCCCTATTGCTTATGTGATTCAGACTTTGGAGGTGCAGAGTTGTGATGTCCAAAGTATATAGTTGTCAGCTAGTGGGTGAAGGGATCCTTAGAGTTTTCTCTTAGGATTTCCCCTTTGCCAGTGCACTGCTTGAGTTTAGAGTGTCTGCTTAGGTTGCCCTCACACTTCCTGCTACTTACTCTTTTGGGAGCTTGACCTTGCTTGGGTAATTGTGAGCCTCTCTCCTTTGAATGATTCACAGAGCCTCCTCTAGATTCAATACCAGCTGGTACCCATCAGGCATGACACATAGAACCCATATATATTTCTTTGACCCACCTAAGACCTCCTGTTGTTGCCCACAGGCCTTCAAAGATCCAACTAGGTTGATTTTGACATGACCAATAGCAGCACAATGCCAAGCCTCAAACCCAAACCCAAAAAAGCACAACTACTTCATCAGTGATCTATTATGAGAACTAACCTCACAGTGACATTGTTCAAAGGACCTTCTGTGTGATAAAAAATTGGTACAGTAAGTCTCACAATAACAGAAGCATCCCACATTCATATCATGGGTACCATTCATGATAGAACACCCAGCTGAGCAGAAGCAGGTGTTTTAGCTTGAGTGCCACCTTCTGATGGTAAGTTAGATAGGTTATTAGTCATATGTTCTAATAATGGCACACCTGTTGGCTATTGGCGCAGTAGCTAGAGACGAAAAGACTATACTCAGTGAATCGGTAATTCACTGAGCTTGCATTACAACTATACCTAGAGACGAAAAGACTATACTACGGTAAGTCACTTGACGTCTCGTTACAGTGTAAGGTACGTACCTCAGTGAATCGGTAATTCACTGAGGTGTTTACTAACTACTTGTCCGATAGATATACTACGTTATGGTCATCCATGACCGTAACTATATATACTACATCAAGGGTCGATAACGTCCGCTATAGTCTGCGTTCCATGCTTATCCTCACGGGATCTCAACAACACCCTCAGAAGTACTACTGCCTGCAGGCGATCCTTGAGAGATTGAGACTATAACCAAATGTGAGTGATCTTATCAACACATGGGACCACAGTATGGACCTCTAACGCACCATTGTGTTTAGTACTAGTTGAAGGGTTCTTGCAATGTTTCTTGGTTGTCAGTGTGTTATCTGCAGGTGTGGGGACACATGTGAATAACTGTTTGCTCACTGACCCATGGCTAATATGTGTGTGTATACCTTGAGTCCTAGAGTTAACAGTTTTTGAGCTGTTGGTGGGAGCATGAATGGCTAAAGAAGGACCAGAGAAATATATCAGGTGTGTGATTAATGGTTGACAAGTATGAATGGTGACTAACCACCTTCCACAGGATTATATTGGACAGACTTTTACCAGCAGTTACCTGTTTTCTACACTCCTGTGCCACTTTGTGTTTCTTCTTGGGAAGCTTGTGCAGAAGGTCTGAAGGGCTGACCAGGCCAGAATCACTCTCAGCTCCATCTCTGACTCCAGATTGCCTTGTGTGTCTCAGATGGCAGCACATACCAGGCACCATGCATAACTTCACTTTTCATGGACAGTGGCGGGTGGCCATATGGATCAGTTGGGTTGGTGTTGGTCACCCACAGGATGTGGTGGTAGTTTAGGATGCCAGTTTGGGGTTGGGGTAAGGAAAAAATAAATGGGTACATGTGGGCCTTTATGTTTATTGTAACTGTTCAATGATGCAATGCGTTTAGACAACACAATGATGCAGCGCAGGTATGTCTGTGGAGAAGTAGAGGATTTTGTAATGAAATCTGCTGTTCAGCTTTCAGGAGCATGAATGCGAACAGACTAAGAAGACAGACGGCACATGCATATGTTTCGACATGCATGTATGCAAGTATGTGTAGTAACAAATATCTTGATATTTTATGGTGGTTCAATGTAGCTTGTATCTGATGAAGCCCCTCGCACGGTAGGTGTTCGAGGATTTACATGAAAGAATACCTGGTTTATGTGTAGCATCAATTCAAAACGTACTTCTATAAGTATGTATAGGCTCATACAAGAAGGTCGCATCCCAGTGTCAAGTTACGACCTGTCGTCCGAGGATGCCGACTTCTCGCAAAATCCCCGCAGTAACTCAGCGAGTTGCTGGCATTTGGACCTCAATTACCAACTCCTCCAACGCGGTGACTAGCACTGCAATTTTGAGACTTGAGAATGGACGCGTCTGCTTACGGCATGTCGGGGTCACCGGACGCTTATGGGAAAAATGCTTAGTCAGTTGAGACGCCGACGGAAAGCTGTCCCTAGCCATCGCCACCGTCGCCAGCTTGTACTGTCTTGGGTTGATTACGAGTGACAGCCATGTCTAACCCCGCATCCCCTTCCGAATCTCTTGAAGATATCGACTTAAGCTATGTTCGACTTGTGCTTGTGCGCGGGTCGAGGCTCTATCTTGAAATTCCATTAAACACCATACATTCTCTTTGCTCAAAGCCTCTGAAATATCTTGCCTTTCTGTCTTGGTGCATCCTTGGAGCTGAAGGCGAGTTGGTGAAGCATCCTAACGACCAGCCGATAGATCTCGACGGGCATATCGATGACCAAGGTTTATACTACTATTATGCCATAGATAGACAGGACACATATGCTTGTAGGTTTTCTTCTACATTGTTATCCTTGACATTGACCGCGTGGTTGTCAGCCAATGATCTCGACAAGGCAATTGATCCCGATGTGATTAAGACACGGTCGACAGTGCCTTCTGGGTCCACAGAATCTCGCAGCAACTTCCGCAAGGATCTCCTCGAACGTGACACATGTTGTATGTTCACGGGAGCTCCAGAACAGCATGGGAATGGGATGCATATCATTCCCTATGCGCGTGGCTCTGAGGTATTTTTGACTATATGATTGCGCTAGCCTGTGATCTGATTCTCTTTTCCATCTCAGTGGTTTCGGCGGATCATAGAGACCCGTCCAAATTATGAAGAGAATGTGGAAGATCTAACGGATATCAACGATATTCGCAATGGGGTGTTTGCAAACGTCTGGATACATAATTGTTTCGATGCCCGCCAGGTTGTGATACTCAAGGTTTGTGATAATTGTCGACCCATGTTTGATTTGTCTCATCTTTATCACTATTGTTACTCAGACTCCAAACCATGTTGTTGCAACCGCTGATATTCCTCTATGCGATAGCCCACGGACCGAACTCCCAGAAGAGGTCACCTACCCCCCTGGCATGCGTTACACCCTGCAGTGGCTGTCAGAGCCTGATGCGGTCTCACTTCGTGTTGTCCCAAACAATGCTGATGCGACAGTCAAGAGAGAAAGTCAATTGCCAATGCCATCGGATCTGATCCTACACTATAACTATGGTGTGACTGCCATCAAGTGGTGGGGACGCGGATCAGAAGTTCTCCTAAATCGTCCCGGTATTCCTCGCCCGGGCGTGCCAGCTCCAGTGGAGCCTACAAGGAAGGTGCGTGACAGGACTATTGCGATTAAGAAACGTGATGATGCTAGGTGTTCGAATGAGGCGGGTGTTGAGGCAGCTGGAGGTCAAGCTGGGGAGACAACGGATGTGGAGGCAACATGGGATGAACACGATATTGTGCTGTTTTTATGGGAACATTCTCCTGCTGCAATAGAACGTCGTCGGCAGAAGCAGGAGGAAGATACTCACTATATGGAGCGGTGGAGACAAGGTGTGCCTTTGGTTTCAAGCTGACTGTTTATCCTGCCCTATGATAATAACTGTAACCTTTGATCCAATCTGCTGTTGCTAGAGTGTACATACTAAATCTTATACTGGTAACTATGTATGGGCTGGTAATCCAGATTAAATAAACAATGATTTATTCAGTGTTTAGAACCTGTAGATATGCATGCATGTTAGCACAGTGTACTTATGCATGGGCTGGTCACTCAGTGTAATTTTTTAGACAAAGAAAGCCTGAGCTAGAGATGTGTAGGACCACCATAGATCCTGCAGTGATGTGAAGTGCACTGTATGCAATGGTATGAGGTGGGCATGGGCATGGGCATGGGTGTAGATAATATACTTATACTGCCCAGCTGAGGAGGAAGGGAAAGAGTCTCAGTAATGGATGCTGCTTGGGATTTGATGCATTGATTAATTTATGTTATATATACAGATGTGGTCCATGATCAATCGAGTGTTGACCACCAAAGATCAGAGAGTCCAGTCAATAAGTCAATCCAACAGAGATCACCAGGTGCAACAGTCTGATGTTGGACTTGGCTCAAGGTTGACCATACAACTCTTTGCAGTACACACTGCAGTAACCTGGGGCACTTAAATAACTACATTAAGGACTGATTTTTCAGTGTCCAAGTTGCTGATTTTAAGTAACCAGGGAGCAGATTTTCATCATTCCACTCAATTAGCTAAACACCAAAATCTGATATCCAGAATGTCCAATTCAGTAACTTATAACTCTGATTTTTGGCTTTTAGGTCATGTTACAGATGTGTAAAACCATAAGGCTGAGAGAATGGAAGATGGATCAGAAGGGACTTCGGCTTCAGCTTATGTGCTACGCATCTTGAACAATCACAGGGTCCCAAGGTTTCAGAACAGAGGGGTCAAGGTAACACAGTTCCACGGTATGTGTGGAAGTGCAGAATTAATAGTGGAAGTGTACTAAGAACACTATGGAAGGTTAACACAGGAATGTGGTCGATATTCAAACTGAGGTTACTTAGTACGATACAGGAGTTTATATACTAGGGGGTACATGTAAGGAGGTGACAGTAATGAATTCCAAGTCGGAGCAGAAGAGGTATTCAATACAGATCACGAGTGGAGTGTTAGATCCCTGAGATCTAACACCGAATCTCCGAACCTTTGGACCTCCGAACTCCGAAGTAGTTATTATGTTCCGTTTTAGTTCTTGTTGTTTACCCCTTAAAGTATAATCCTCATTCACGACCCAAAGTAGAATACTTGTACCTCTCTCGATCCGAACCTCCGACCCTATTCCGAACTCCGCTTGTTATACGCCTCTTATATCCTTCTTGTTATACGTTCTTAGGATACAATTAGCTTACGAGGTATTAATAGTCCTCCAAACTTGTATCCAGTTCTTTAGTTCGAATATCGACTTAATTCCTCGTTACCACCTCCAGTCTTCTCGCATTCCTCTCTATAGTTAGATACTACTATTTGATACCGAGTCTCCAGCCAACTCCGAACCTCCGAACCTCCGATCTCCGAAATAGGGATCAAACGATAGTGGGTGGCGCAACCCATAAGTTGAAGCCAAGTCCCTACCCCCCTCGCATACCTTCGAAGTCTGACCTCCGAGCCTCCGACCTCCGAAGTTCCGGGTAACGTCCGTGAACTTAACACGGAGTCAGGGATCATAGGGCAGGGGGGAATGTAAGCAGGATATCTGAAATAGGTACCCATCATCTGTCCGTATGGGGACACAGACGTTCCATGAGGAACAAGGTACCCTTGCTGATGGAGGGGCCATGAGGATTGGAGAGCTGAGTAAAGGTAGGGTAGTAACAGAAATGATAGTGCGGAAGGCGGAACGGGAGTGCGAAATGAATGGATGTAACAGTGAGTCACTGCTATCATGCTCAGGCTGCTTCCTTTTATTAGCTGCAGCTTTACTCACATGAGGGATATACTTTTGCTTTGTGGTGTTGGCTGCAATGGTGGCAGGGTTTTTGTGAGTTTTGGGCACTGTAACAGGACTGTCAGAACTGCTCAGAGCTTGCCTTGTTGCCCTCCTCTGATATATCACCATCGTTCCCATTACCATCACCATCACTGTTACCCAGTATCAGGATTACTGTTTTTTCACTATACTCCACAACAATCACGCTACCCATGACCACCGCTATCACTGAAATATCCTATCATGCCACCTTCATGCATATACCACTCCCACCACAATTCACTGGTAATTGAACATTATCTTCACCATGATGCCACAATACTTCACTCTCATTTCACATCATTCACATCCACCCTGCAGGGTGCAGGGTCACCGAGTGAGAGCAGAAGTCTGGTCTAGCCAATGCATTTCATGCATAGGCCCCATCAGCTGCCTTGCCCTATGAAGGTGTATTTCGACCCTTACTCTGTGTCCTAGCACAGGCTACCATTCTGCAGTGTTCTAGCCCCTCTCTATCTGTTCCTCCCTGCATTGGCTTTTACTATAAGTACTTCTATTCTGCCTGTATAATTCCCTAGTTCAATTATCATATGTCTACCTTGTTATTTGACCTCTCACTAGTAAAAAAAACCTTAGTACAATGATCCACTGCCTCATTGGTCATTGTGTCTATCAGTGAACTTAACCTTTGATCTTATTCACTACGCCCCCTTAGGGGCATCGCCAAGACCGCTATTCACAGCACTTCACAGGAGTGTTCGGATCAGTGAAAGGAACACTTGAACTGGGGCGACCTTTCCTTGAGGATGTGTGCTATTCATTGTGTACTACTCATGGGTTATTTGCTACAACTGTAGGCCCATGTCGCAATTACACTGATATTATATCATTACTCTGAAATCCAATCTTGACACCTGGGTCCATGGGTTTGATGTCACTGCTGTTACCATCACCATCACTGTTACCCAGGTCCATGGATTCAATATCACTGCCATTACCGTTGCCATCACCGTTACCATCACCGTTACCCTGGTCCACAGGTTCAATGTCGCTGCCATTACTGTCACCACCACTGATGCCTGTGGCCATGGGTTCAAGGTCGGTAACATTACTGTCACCATCTGTGTTACTGACATCCTCATTATCAATAGCTAATGCACCATTATTTGATCAATATAGGTTCTATTGCCAGATTCAGAACCATGATCACTGGTTGAAGACAAGAACAGATCTTCTTCCATGTTTGTTCTTAGTGGCAGGTTGAGTGACATCTTTCTTGGTGACCTGGCAGGACTTCACCAGGGGTATTTGTGAAACGTAAGTTATAATATATGTGTATGATAATATGAAGGACAACAACCTACATTTATATATGGAGCTCCAGATCGACTTTGCATCCATGCCTCTGGATGCCATGGCCTGAAAAAACTCTATAGCATCAAAGCAGTCACAGATCAGTGATATGTGGGTAAGGCTGTAGGCTGACAGAACTTACCTTGTACTTTCACATGGCCATTGAGTATGTTATCCATCGGTGTGATAAAAGATAATAAACAAGGCAAAGGCGGTGGTAGAAACACTGGTAGTGGTGGTAGATATAATAGAGCCTGGGATTTAAGAGAGCAGAGTCTGAAATGACTTCGGAAAATATCGACGAGTCTTTTATGGCCAACTGCAAAGCATCATCCATGTTATCCTCCCGCCCTCACGCACTCTCGACATACCTGCTCCAAAATGGAACCTGCTAGCTGTTGTGCAACCGTGCTCGACATGGGAGATGAGGTAACAATCTACACGGAGTTGACCGACAAGGGAATGAATGGGGCATTATCGACAGGAGCGGCGATTTCGTGAGGACCTTGTTCATGGAACCCGAGATTGAGCATGACTAGGTAAGTCTACATATATATTTCATTCGTCATCTGTAGCTTATACAACACTTTAGTTACATGGACTTCTATGACCGGCACTCCGGACTCATTCACACCCGCATCCACGCTCGCACTCGCACTGGCATTCCCGCGCTCGCACCCGCATTCACACTCACCTCCGCACAAGGGAGTCACTCGTTTATGCACTTGGTTGCATCGGTGGTGGCCCCCAAATTAGTGGCCAATTGGAATTTTTAGCTAGTAGTTTAACATCTTTTTTTCCTCCTGTACCTAGTTATCAGTACTTGTATGGCACTGATTTTTAGTACTGTAAAATTATTTTATTGCGGTCTAAATATCAGTACAAATCTGTACTGAAAGTTAGCTGTAGTGCAAACGGAACTGGAATTTAGCGCTTATTCTTTCTACAGTGCTTGTACCATGTGAAGGTCTTCATTTTTGGACTTTTCATCTGCTGGCCTCATCAACAGTTACTGTAAATCGGTGCTTGGATCCTGTATTTCTTCTGAGGATTTCTAGGCACAAGCCGCGAAGGCCATTGCATTACCTGAAACGATTTTCTCACTCATTCTCACTAGAGGCCACTCGTCACGCCGGCTCTTAAGCAATGTTATTACTCGCTCTTCCAAGTCGTTATCTGGATATATCTCCCGGGTCCTACGACACTAACGATTATATCTTAATGGTAGGCGGTGGACATTGGAAGGTGTGGTTCTGTGTAGGAACCACCTTGGCTTGGAAAAATCTCGAAAAAAAAAGGATTAAAATCTCTGTAAAGCCCTTTTTCCTCATCATAAATTATCCAATACATGTAGCTTTTGATGGGGAAATTGTTTTCAAATATTCCTCGAGTTTTTCCCTATTT
>QFFB01006552.1:0-62354 GCA_003316465.1 Ramaria cf. rubripermanens
ATTTGGGAGTCTCAAGATGTGCGAGAGTAGAATGACATCTTACCTCAAAGCTGCAGCGGTTGCTTCATGTACAGTAGTTGCAAGTAGTTGGCGGAATAAAACTTCGCAGTTACTTTGGCGGAAACAAATTTACCTCCGTGCAAAAATCCATTACATAGCTTACTCTGAGTCATCAAGCAACCCAGAAATTTATGCGAGTTGCAACTTTGGGGTGATAGGTTCCCCAAAAGTTCATGTTTCGTGTAGGAAATGGCGATACTCCTAACGTAGATCATATGGCATCTGTATAGAGCATGAAACATAAAACTATATTAGGAACCTCAATTTTGAACGATCTGGCCTTTCTCCGACACGTAGACCTAGGTAAAATAAACCAGGGGTTAACGAGATAGGAGACGACTAGGACAGACACATACGCCGTCCAAGAACTGTCAAAAGGAGGTATATATGTAAGCTAATACTTGACGCTGAGATAGCTGCACTAACCTTTCGAATATCCTTGTTCCGGACGCGACAGGCACCCTGTATCGAGGCAGCTATGGCGAATCGACGGCGTTGATAATGTGTTCCGGGGAATACGTGAATATACATACCTGATTGCGAAACGTTCTGAACGTCATTCCCCTCCAAGATGATTTCATCTTTTTGGGCCTTCGACTCAACAACCGTCACGCCATCAAGCATATTCACGTGCCGTACAATCTAAGTTGATGAAATAGTGAGGACTGTCCCCGCGCATCCAGTAAAAGTCTGACCTTCTCCCCCAGGAAGTTCCGGATTTCCATAGCCTTCCCATCATCCTGGATGATGCAGTTGATGGGAAAATGTGCATATACTGCACGCATTTTGTATGCAAAACCCTGAAGCAAATGAGTACATTAACGACCAGGTAGAACAATGGCCATTTACCTTCGTAACCCCAGTGATCATGTTCTGGATCAGACTTTTAATCGTCCGTAGGCAAGCAACATGTTTCCTGCCACCTTGCCACACCGCCAGAAGGACTTTGTTGGTCTTTCCCTTGATGAGCTGAATATCCATGTTCACATGACGAACATTCTTGGTTAATTTTCCTCTCGGCCCTTCAACGGTGATTAAGCGTGACTTGATGTTTAAGGTAACCCCGTCCGGGATCTCGAGTTCTTCTGTCTGGAGGACGTCGCGCATCTGCAAAGTATAAGCGTAAGCAAGAGTACATCCTGACGTGCTAGACACCATCCATCGTCTTGCCACCAGTCTCCTGCTGGAATTCTCGCAGAATAGAAGCGTCTACGTTCTGCAGACCCAAACATGACAGGGACGAAAAATACTCACCGTTGGTGGTTTGAGGGGGTTGAGGACGACGAATGGGCTTGTGAAATCTGCGGTCGGCAGAACCTCGGCACCTGAAGGTCGGACAAGCGGAGCCAAACAGTGACAAAGTTTCAACGTCTTGCTTTCCACCACCACCACTTGGCCATAGTAATAAGGGTTCCTGTCACGACTTATAGCGAAAATTTACCCATCGCATTACTGAGAATGTCTTTACATGGTTATCCCGAAGCCTATGGCAGCGCAATGCCAGTTGGCTATGCCCAGCCAAGTGGCTCCTATCAGTATCAAACGCCTCATACATCTCTCTACGATCCAAACACGTTTCGACAGTTTTATGCATCTCACCTTGCCACCCTCACGTTCAACTCGAGACCTATCATCCAGAACCTGTCAATGATCGCTCAGGATTACTCACGAATGTCGAACGTTGTTGTACAGTGCTTAGAAGCTCATATTCGTAGGGTGAGTGTTTTGTGCTGTCTTCTGTGGAACCACCTCATTGTCGATGCGACCTCATGAGCTGGGCATGTAAATCGACCTTATTGTGAATGTATCTATGTACAATCCGTAGTTAGATTAAACACCATCACTGGCCCAGTCGAGCTGGCAACTGCCCTCGACTGAGTGACGCTTTGCCGTCGCCGTTCTGGGTGCAAATCTTTATTACCTCTGCTTTCTTTTTTTCTTGTTGTTATTTTTCGCTGCTCACGCAAGGCGTGACGTGTCCGCTGACTCATCTAATGTGCCGTGTAGGTTGGACCCAACATCAAATTACCTGCTTGGTACTTGCTCGATGCCATTTCAAAGAATGTTCCCGTACCGTACGCTGGTCTCTTTGCTCCGGTGGTCGCAGAACTGTTCTTGGACAGCTACTATCAGGTTGACCCTTCAACCAGGAGCAAGATGGAAGAGATGCTCATGACATGGCGTGACGGTGGACAGCATGGTAGAGAGGTGTTTGGAGTGGTGCCTCAAGTGGCAATCGAACGTGCCATATGGCAATCGAGTTCTACCAGTCGTGCGCCTGTGAGTCCGCATTGACATGATGATACACCCTCACCGACTTGCATAGCAGATACCTCAGCCAAACTCTGCGTCTAGATCCACTGCCACACAAATTTCCAAAGCTCAGGTTCTCGCTGATCTTGAAGTGACACTTGCCCAACAGCAGCGCAATCTTCAAAGTAATCCTTACGACCCAACTGCCACTCAGCATGTAGAGGTTTTACAGCAAGTAGGTGTTAAACTTGTCGTCGATTGTTTCGTAATCGTAATACTTGATCCATAATGGCAGCTCCGAACGGTTGTACAGACCACACATGTAAAGCAGCAAGAACTCGTGGCGATAGACAAGCAACTACGACAGATGTCGCAAGATGCCGCTATTATTGTGCCTCCTGAGTCATCACCTCACCAGTCGTACTCCTCGTCAGTGCTACCACCTTCAAAACCGGCTTATGCTCCGCCTCCGCAGCCTGTGTTTCCTCCTTCGATACCATCTCAATATACTAGTTCCTCTGTCGATCATCCCGTTCAAGAGGCTTATCCTTATTCACAGCCTGGTCCTTCCCAGACTCCTAACCCATTACCTTTTCTCCCCCCAGCGCAGTCGACCGCAACGGGAATATTCACGTCAGATCCTGTCGGGGTTCCATCTGCCAATATTGCGGATCTGTTCAATAGCTTGTTGAAAGCAGGAATCGTTTCGACAACTGGAGCGCCGGGTTCTTCTGGTGTACCGACTACCATGGAGGATATGAAGGCGATTGATCGGGGGCGGGAATCTGCCCAGGAGTACGAACGAAATATTATGGGTATAAGCATTACATTAACAACATCTGATCTTACAAAGTGCGTAGTCGCGTTTCCATATACATCAGTTCCATTCAATGTGTTGTCACCTAGGCATCGTTCCGGTATTGTTCCATTTCTGTATGAGCGTATGCCTATCCAGTGTAAACAGTGTGCCATTCGTTACCCGGAGGGTCAGGTTGGAAAAAAGCAGATGGAAGATCACCTTGACATGCATTTTCGGCAGAATCAAAAAGCTAGTCAGAATGTGGGTCGTGGTCACAGTAGAAGTTGGTTTGTGGGAGCGGATGTGAGTCCTTATACCTCAGTGTCTTTCCTGCTGTATTCAAAATTTTAATTTTCAAGGACTGGGTGAATGACGTCGCAGTAGATGCCAAAGGCAAACGCCGGGCGGATGGCTCGAGTGCGAAAGA
This sequence comes from Ramaria cf. rubripermanens, assembly GCA_003316465.1. Classification (NCBI taxonomy): domain Eukaryota; kingdom Fungi; phylum Basidiomycota; class Agaricomycetes; order Gomphales; family Gomphaceae; genus Ramaria; species Ramaria cf. rubripermanens. The sequence continues at coordinate 3,540 of QFFB01006552.1, forward strand.
GGCGGCGGCCGCAGCCGCAGCCGAGCATGAGGCCAAGCTTCGTGAATCATATGTTGTTGTGCCTACTGGTGATGAGGCAAAGTCGATCCAGTGTCCGATATGCAAAGAGGTGTTGAAGTCCGAGTTCTTAGAAGATGATGAGGATTGGGTGTGGATGAATGCCGTGCGTGTCCAGGGAAGAGTGAGTTCACGCTGTACGCTGGGAAAGCAATATCTCACCACAATTGAACTAGATCTATCATGCAACGTGCCATGCCGAAACTTCTACAGCCAATTCATTAGCTTCTCGTCTTCGTCATGAGGCAGCTGCAGCAGAGCGCAGTCGTTCAGGTACACCCGATGTGGCTGGTGTTCGATCTACGCCTCCAGGGACCATACCTGTGTCCTCTTTAAAAGCCGAAGTTAAGATATCCATGTCCCCAGAAACTAGGCTAATTGGAATGAAGCGTAAGGTTGAAGACGTTGATAATGCGCAAGTCGAAGGTGATGAGACTCCACCGTTTAAGAGGGTCGCGCTATCTATTCATAATTGACTTGTCTGGGACTTGATCAACTCGTGTTGTACTCGTATTACTACTGCCTTGAATAGAACTAATCAAAATCAATACGGGCCTACGGCTCTACTGACTCATTCATATTGTACGTAAGCTGTTTCGACCTGCAATTGGAATGGAGGTCGTGCAACAACGTATCCTCACTGTTCTTGATAGTGACTTGGTTATACGAGATACACGGAATCTTGTTCTTCCTGCAGAGCATGTGTCTGCCAAGTCTCAGGATGGGCAACTTATCATCCAGGGTGCTCTGAACTCCTTGCTGAGCAGAGAAGTACGCATATTATACCAGCATACAATTGCGCATATGAAAACTTACATCTTTTGGTCTGAAGATGATCACGTATACTACGCAAGAAGATTTGGTGCATGCCCTCACGCCAGAAGGTGTACAAGTTGCACAGCAGGGGTCACACGAAGCACGCGTCTGGGCTGCTGTACCTGCCAAAGGCAAAGGCACGCCTTTGAGTGTAAAAGACCTTAAGGCGAAAGTAGGGGATGATGCCGCCAAAGTGGGTCAGGGACGTGCGTTCAAAAACGGTTGGGTAGGGAAAGAGGGCGATGGCCTTGTGAAACTGGTGTGTATTGGTCTTGGCTGCACAGCATAGGATGCTGATAGAACTGGCTTTCTTGATAGATATCCTCCATTGACGACGTGACACAGCATGAATTGCAAGAGATAGAAGCAACTGGCACTCTGAAGACAGGCGATAAGGCGTTAGCTGAGTTGCGGAAAAGAAAGCTTGCTATTCAGAAGTGCGTCTCAATATTCCACGCAATTTTAATGTCAATGAAGGTTTTATCAGAAAATTCCTATGGTTCACAGTACACAAAGGCCAAAACTTCAGCTTATCGCTTGAAAAGCTCGAGACAGACTTGACTGTGGAGATGCTCACATCGTGCGTTTCTAATCCTCTTCTCTTCCCGACATTAAGCTGAGGTACACAATTCGTTAAGAGGGACGTGGAAAACGTCGAGTTACAAAAAGTATAATTTCGATGCTGAAGGTATACCCACAAACGGAGGCGCGCTTCATCCCCTCCTCAAAGTCCGAGAAGAATTCCGCAACATCTTTTTAGAAATGGGGTAGATTCTATAATAGATACTACGACAGCCCTATTAACCAATGTCGGCGCAGATTTTCTGAGATGCCAACATCGGCATTTGTAGAATCAAGCTTCTGGAATTTTGATGCCCTCTTTGTTCCTCAACAACACCCAGCACGGGATCTACAGGACACATTCTACCTCTCAGGTATTTTACCTCCAAACGTTCCTGTTGCCAGATTGTCTTACATGGGATCTCTAGATCCTCCTGCTGCATTAGATCCCCCCCCTGATCTTTATGAAAAGGTTTCTACGATTCATTCAGTAGGAGGGAATGGGTCAACTGGTTATCGTGCACCCTTTTCTAAAGCCGAGTCCACGAAGTTGTTACTACGAACTCATACAACAGCATGTTCTACAAATATGCTCCATAGAATTTCCAACCAGCCTGGAGGATTTCGACCGGTGAAAATGTTCTCGATTGATCGAGTCTTCCGCAACGAGACTATGGACGCCACCCATCTAGCAGAATTTCATCAAGTTGAGGGTGTTGTGGCAGATCGAGGACTAACATTGGGCGACCTTATCGGTACTTAGCGTTGTGCGTTACTGTATGAATACGTCAATGATTTTGCTTGGTGTTTTATAGGTTTCATGCAGACGTTCTTCAGCAAAATGGGCATCACGAACCTACGGTTCAAGCCCGCATACAACCCCTATACCGAGGTAACTCTCTAATTCTCTCTTCGCGTCCACAAGTGATGCAATTGTTATGCAGCCTTCGCTAGAGATATTCGCCTACCATCCGGCATTGAATAAATGGGTAGAAATTGGTAACAGCGGCATGTTCCGTCCCGAAATGCTTGGGCCATTAGGTCTCCCTAAGGATGTGCGAGTACATGGCTGGGGTCTCAGCTTAGAACGGCCGACCATGATTCGGTGAGCCTTGTTTGCCAACGCTGTTTCTAACCCATGCTGACGTATTTTGGCATTCATGCTAGTTATGGTATCAATAACATCCGCACATTAGTTGGACACAAGGTGTCATTAGAAAGCGTAGAGACATCGGCGGCAGTTAGGTTCTAGATGACATGTTGGCTAAGTGCCTCGTGATACAACAAGGCGTGTTACGAGGAATTTCATGCTTAACGGTAGAAATTAAGATATGATTGCCAAAGCCCGGGTCGATCTATAAGTCGTTCTCCCCGGCGAACGCTTCTGCTGGCACCTCACCTTGGTGCTGCGTAAGAGAACCGCGATTGATATATAGGAAAGGACCCTTAGCGGGGGGTGCCGTGGTCTGATACCCGACGGGTAGAGTGCAACGGGGACAGTGAAATCGCCACTGACGTTCGTGGCCTTCGTCCCTTTCGATCAAAACAGGACGACTAGAAACAGCATTCAACTTGAATATGCGTGCTTTTGTGGTTGGCGTGTCCTGCGAGCGGATGATGATAGCGCCATCAGTCTTGCGACGAGGAAGACTTGAGAGATTTCTGTCTATCACTAGCTGACAAAGAGTTAATCACTTAGTAGCTGATGGCGTGAAGTTGAAGAAAACATAGTCACGAGATACTCTCCGCATATACAATAATATGTCCTCAGAGCGGCCACCGAAGATGGAGTAGGTTTAGCTACGGAGGGCAGTACTTTAAAGCAAGCCTCTTGATTTTGGATAATAGAGACGACACATACCATCTGTCGAAGAAGAGATAGCAGCACGGGATACAACCTTAGGCATGGCAAAGCGGAGAATATTGACTGTGCCGTCATTGCCGCGGATGCAAATCCTTCATGGTTGACAGGCGCCCGTTCCCGAACATATGTGGTGACGGGTGACGACAAGTACGGTGGAGATTCATCAGGGAATAAACCATAAATTTATATGCACATGACGCTGCTAAGTAAAAGGGACCATCAGAAACATTACAGTAACACATGGAAATGGAATACTCACCTATATAGATTGGACGCGGCGCAGGCCAGAGAAAGGAGAGCCCAGAGCTGCGCACAGTGTACTGTATAAACCTATGTAGAGTTTGTAAGTAACAGCCATGGCCTTTGCCTGAATCCTGTGGATAGCTGAAGTGCTTGCTCGACGATGCTGCGGCGCGGAGATCGGTAACATTTGTCACCGAGGATACGTCTTAGGGTCAGGAAATTATCAAGGTTGAAAAAGGCATGATGCTGTATCCCACACGGATATATGTATAGCTGTATTCTTGCATGTTGGACAGAAACCCGCCTCCTTTTTGGTCGGAGCTGAGAATAGTATGTCTATCCAAACCACCAGCACACTGCGACGGTGTACACTCGCATGTAGAAAGTATGCTTCCGACACTTACTTTCGCTACCGTAGACTCGGTCCAGCGGGGAAAGTAAGTATTCCATCTAGATTACCTTATGTTATTACCTGAGGTTAACAGATCCTATAGTGCTTCGTCTGGATCCCCATCCTGATGCATGTCGTTGTTTTCGTAATACTCGCTATCTATGGGCCAGCCCAGATCTTTCAATTTCTTTATGATCTCTCACAACAGCTTAAAGCGATGCGCTTTGGCTGGTTGATCCTGGGTAGTGCTTTGGGTAAGTGATTGTTATCTTTACACTTGGTATGACCTCATCGATCATCCCTCGCGATCCCTTCGAATTCTTGATACTAGTGGTGGCATCATTTCCTCCCGTATGGGGAACCTCGGCCTGCCTCAGTGTGTGTGGTTTCGCCTATGGACTGCAGGGTTTCTACGTCGCAGGCCCAGCTACTCTCGTCGGCTCTGGGCTAGCTTTCGTCATCTTGCGCCTTCTTTTCAAACGCCAAGTCAGCGCTTGGACTTCTAAGAATGAAAAATGGCAGGCATTAGAACATGTCATCGTTAGCGCTCATGTTTTGGTTGTGCCCCTATGTCGGATGCGCTAATCTTGCCTCGTAGGCAGCGAAAGGCTTGCCCCTGATTATCCTTATTCGAATGTCACCATTTCCACCTTATGTATATTCACAAGCATTATTCGCTGTACGTCATCCATCACTCCAAAGTAGTTATCTTTATGACAAACATGTTGCAATGTCCAGTCCATTAGTGTTGTAAAATTTTGGCAGTTCATGTTAGCTACTGTCTGCATGCAACCCAGAATCTTACTGGCAGTTTTCATCGGCTCAAAAATTGCCAAGTTTTCTGATAAAGATGAACGAGGAAAGATGGACTCGAGTGGGCATCAAAACTATCATTACCCTTCTATGGTTGCTCACCGTGCAGTGCAGCCACACAGATGATTAATGCACTCTCTATAGCAATAGGAATACTCGTGGGGGTTGGCACAGGCTGGTCAGTCTTGTTGTCTTCACCTGCGGAGTTTCTCTGAGGTGGTTATAGGTTTTTGTATCGGACAACACAAGAAAAGATCAGGTCGCTTAATGAGTTGCCCCAGGAAGTTGATGAGTTGGCCATAGAGGCATTAGAAGATGCCGACGAAGGGGCCCCGCTTTTGCTCAATTTCTCAGCTGACACGTTGATCGATGTGGAAGAAGGTCATCATCACGCAAGTGAACGCGGGATCCTTGTCAATCAATCATCAAGGTCGGAATAGTAACCCCACTTGTGCTTTGTCTCCAATGTACAATACACGATGAAAGATGACGGCCGATAAATTAAGACAGCATGCGAGACAGTAAAGACGACTCTAATCAATATAAATGGATGAAAAGAAGCGCTAGACTCGCGCCAAACAAGAATAGTAGAATAAACATCCTGCCGTCTTTGGCACGTCGCCGAGCTTCTCGAAGCTGAACGTTCCCCTTGTCGACCATAGACGAGGTGGCGATGGCATCTTCGTGAAGCTGTTCCGTGACTTCAGTCTGCCGTGTGAGATGAGCTACAAGCTCCATCTGTAAGGCACTGATATCAAGGAGACGTGACTCGGCCAGTTGCACAGAAGCAAGGGTGTCCTGGACAGAACGTAGAATGTTGGCATTCTCGGTCTCAAATTGAAGAATTTGTGATGGTGTCAATTCCATCTCGTCTGCATCATCGTCCGAAACACCCAAGTCATCATCTGGGATCGGTTGATGTAATGGCTGTCGCAATGTCGACTGAGATGAGCCATAATTTGAACTTGAGCCAGTTAATGATGCTGCGAGGCTAGAGGCCAAACTAGATGGACCACTGATCCCGTCCAGCCAATTGCCTTGATTTGCATGTTGAGAATGTTCCAATAAGAGTGGATCTCTAACCCCCAAGTCCATCGCCTCCTTTGCAGCGCCGGAGCCTAACGTTCGAGCACGTTCAGTTTGCCGCCTTATGCGCTCCTCTTGCATCTCCTTCTGGTTTTGACTCGCTTCTGCTAAACGGTGGTTCAAATACCATGTGATGCCGGAATGGTGTGCTGCGACAAAATCGGAGGAAGCAGAGGAAGCGTCTTGTGTTAACCTTGAGGGGAGAAGACGCAGGATAGGATTGGATTTATTGGCTTCGATCTCCACTCTCCCTGTCCATTATCAGGTGAGGCCATGTTAACGAGAGTTTTAATGTGACTGTAACGTACGTTTCTCTAGGAACTCCATCTCCTTGACTCTATCTGCGCATCGAGATAGTATGACACGGGCTTGCAGGTCTATTTGGTCTCGTTCCTCGTTGGTGAGATGACGAATTCCACTCCACATCTCATCCGATCCACCTAGATCGAGGGTGCGTGACGGCTGGCGGGAGAGGAGGGAACTACCATAGTCAACATTTAGATACGGCCGTCGTATGCTACTGAGCATTCGTGACAGCGTTGTTATATGATTGAGCTGCGCATATCAAGTTGTCAAGCTAAATAAAAGGCGCGTTTTGACGCGACTTACGACGGTATACGCTTCGGCAACATAGTCTTTGCTAGAGATCAGCGCATTCTGCTCACCCTCGCGGTCTTTGAGAGGTCGTCTAGGTGGTCTAGTAATCCTGCGACGTTTCCCCTCGGGTAGAGCTTTCTTTTTCTCTTCGACAGACAGGCGGAACTCTACGGTGCGGCTCGACATTACAATAGGCTAACCTGTACTTTCTCACGTCCGGAATATATAGTTGTGGTTTATTTGGTTAAAATGTTCTTTAACCACCGCGACCGCCAACGAGTACTTGTCTCAACATCCTCGTGCTGAAGACGACTTTGCCGGTGTCGGGAGAGCGATATAGCGTGCTCGTTTGAGGCAGAAGACTGGCTCTATTTTACCTTTTTCCGCCATGAGTTGCATGCACATTACAATAATATCACACTTTTCTTCCATTCGTATGTACGTCCAAGCTGAGGCCGTGTCTTATTGTTTATTCTTTGCAATGAACGTCTGTGCAGTTGTTGAATCGTCACAAGCAAACGGAATGAAGTCTACAATAAGAATACTTCCGTGATCGTTAGCCTTGGCTTCACTTGCCCTTGACCATGAAGTTATCCAATGCTAGTCACCGTCAGAGCACTACTTACAATGTTCTCGCCGATGTGAAACGCTGCTCCCGTCCCGAGACACGCTACATGCGCAGCAAACCTTGGCAGCGTCTCGCTGCGTCTCCGAACATCTGGACTCGGCTGGAGAGGGTGGCTGTCCTGGGCGAGGACGACAGTGTTGGCAGCCATTCTGGCTGTGTGAATGCTCTTCACTGGTCCGCTGACGGTACTGTGCTCGTCAGCGCAGGAGACGATACAAGGCATATAACCTAAACCTCTTGTCTATGCAGTTGAAAGCTGACGTGGACCGTCGACGACTAGGGTACATTTGTGGCGTCTTGACGAGTCCAATGCTTCCGGTGATTACCCTCTAACTTGTACTGCAAAAATACACACTGGCCATACCAACAACATCTTTAACGCGCACATATTGAACGGTTCTTCCCGAATTGCAACTTGTGCTGCTGATGGACAGGTTTGGCAACTTTACGCACTATTACCTGCATCACCATAACCGTTTGTTGACCCCAGGTTCGCGTGTTTGATGTTAATCGTGGAGGTCTATCCCAGCATTCTGGGGAGTTGTCAGAGTACGACGAAAGTCAAGCATGTTTTCGGATCTTCAAATGCCATGGCGGTCGCGTGAAGAAAATCATCACTGAGAACTCTCCAGACTATTTTTTAACAGTGGCTGAGGTTAGTTAGCATATTATCTCCCTTTCATTTCGTCCAATCCTGCCATTTATCTAGGACGGGACTGTCAGGCAGCACGATCTAAGAACACCTCACAAGTGCTCCAGAAAGAAAGACACGTGTCCATCGCCCTTGCTTGCTCTGGATACAGAGCTATCTACTATTGCACTTTCCCCATTGACACCTTATAACTTCGTTGTTGCCGGAGAGTCACCATACGTTAGTCACACGGTGCTTCTTTAGTTCCTTCCTGCTGAGTTAGACACCCCAGGCATATCTCTTCGATCGAAGACAGACGGGACGTCGATTAAAAGAAGAGTGGGGAGTAGATTGCAGACCCGACGACATAACGTCATGCGTCAGAAGATTCGGCCGTAAAACAAGATCAGAAAACGAGGCTAATGGACATGAGCATGTGACAGGTTCCCGTATGTCTCAAGAAAATGGGCATGAGGTATTGTTCCTACACTAGCCAGAAACCAATACTCAGCAGTAATATTATCACACAGTTATTACTTTGTGAGTGAATTTCACTCTGACACTGCTGACACCGGCTCATGATATGTTACTTTAGCGTATAGTGCCGACGCTGTGTATCTATACTCTACTCGAGATCCGCCTGAAGCTAGGCAGACCTTTCAGTCGCTACTATCGCCAAATAAGCGGCGTAGACTCGACCTCGACTCAACTAGCCATGATTCGGACTACTCTAGCGACAGTAACGACATGCCAACTCAGGACGATTCCAGGGATATCTCACACGATCCGCATCTAGAAGATACTGATAGCGTGGAAGATAAGAACCTGGATGAAGAGCAGCAGATACCCGAGAACCTGCGGTTACCTGTTGTGTACCCTCGCCGAAGGTATCTTGGTGCGTGTAATGTGGAGACTGTGAAGGATGGTGCGTGGCAGAAGGGCTGCGGGGCCATCTCACCCTGACTTTCAATTGTTAGTCAATTTTGTTGGCCCACGAGACGAATATGTGGTATCAGGCTCCGATGATGGTGAGTTGTGTGGTTTCTTGCCTTGCGAGTTTTTCAGTCAACTCCGGATTCTGGGCAGGTAATTTCTTCATCTGGGATAAGCACTCTGGCGAACTTCTTGACATACACGAAGGTGACGAAAGCGTGGTTAATGTGGTACGTCTGTCTTATTTCAATTTGTATATCTGTATTAATGTTTCGTGAAGATTGAGCAACACCCTTCGCTTCCCATTCTATCCGTCAGTGGTATTGACAACACTGTGAAGGTGCGCATATGCCCCAGCTTTCAAGGGACATTGCCATAAGGCCATGGCAGATATTTGCACCGACTTCTGGCTCCAGGAATTCTTCTCGGATGGGGCAAAGGGACGAAATCGTGAAGAACAATACGACCCAGACAAGCCTTCGTCTGTCACGGCAACCCATGCAACTCGCGAGTCTCTTCATGCACTACCGACGTGCTCGGTCGCGCGAGGGGAACCCAGAGGATATAGAGTGTGTTTATCAGTGAGGTCACTTCCTGTGGAAACTGTTGTGCGTTGTAAGAGTAGAGCAATGCGGTTCACATATGTATTTGTTTGGCGCTTGCTTTGGCGCGTGAAGTTCATGTACCACGCACTCTTTGTCCAGCACCATTGCACTACATGCTCCGGAGCAGGACCTTATAGGTGGCTCGATAGTTCGGGGTAGGGAGGAGGAGAGCTGGTTTGCAAGTGTGTAGTGTGATTGACGCGCGTGGGTCATCACATCTCTTCGACCACCCTTGAGGACGACTGCCGGGATTTTGGGTCAGGCAGATGCTGGCTGCTTCCCGTCTATGTTGATTATAGTAAATTTTAAAGTATCGTGAGTATACCCCTTTTCAACGGTTTTCATACATATTTGTCTGGTGAGGAGGCTGCTGACGCTTCGTTGGCGTCGACCGCGACTTCCGTCAGCCCAACTTGCACCGCATCTTACGGCATATCTCAACTCGTGTTGCCACTCTTGTCGTGTTAGCAAGTGTCGTTCGTTGACCGGTGGGCCACTCAAGTGCTGCAAGTACTTGTCGGGCGGCAGACGGGTTTTGAACTTTCCCACTGTGTCGTCGACAAACAGCATCTTTTTTTCTCTATTGTCTTTGGCTTCCAATGCACAACACGCAGAACACACGGAGACATCGAGTTTCCGATAGCTCGTCGCACTACGACGAGGCTGATGGCGATGCTCATCTTCCACTCATAGTAACCAGATTAGATGAACCACGTCCCTCTCATTCGCACTCTCAACCCCATCATTATGCGCAGCGTTCCCCCTCTAGGCCTGAGTACCCTGTGACAAACAAAAACTCTAGGGAACACCAGCGGCATGACCGTTGGCGACAAGGCGAATCATCATCATTCTCCTCTACTCACAACCGCTATACACATGCATCCAACACTGACCCGTATGACAATCAACGTCGAGATGATTATTACGATCGTACAGAAGATAGGTACTCTACTCCGACTAGAGGCTGGGTGGAACATTCAGACCGCGACTATGCGTCATCTAGTCGCATAGATCGGTCTTGGGCTTCTAACTCGAGGTATGACGTTAATGCTTCAGAGTACGACCGTTGGGAGGGTCGTGAACGAGATGTCGGTCGAGATGATTATGCTGTGTCTGACCGGCGCAGGGACAATTTTGAAAACGAGGAGGGCTCTCGCGGCCGAGATCGTAGCTGGACTACTCGCGACCAGGAATGGGACCGCGAGCCAAATCAGAGACGTCAAGAGTGGACACGAGACTCACGATTTTCTTGGACACCCGGAGCTGCCGCTACGCAGCCATCGACAGAAGATCGTACTTGGAAACCTGCTGCATCATGGCAGCCCGGTGACCACCATCACTCACAGCAAGACGCACAAAATGCAGGGGCATACAATAAGCGAAAACCCAAAAACCACAATCAAGTGCAGGGCCGACGAGGTTGGAATAACCCATATAACAGGAAGCCCCGCGATTGGAGAGACGGTCCTAGCAACTGGCACGATCCCCCGAGCAGTAAGGCTAAGTAAGTTATTGCTTATGCTTCTCCCCATATTTTCCTGACCATCGCGACAGAGAGAAAGTTCATGTTCACGATCAGCTTCAGTCTAATTATGATTCACGAGGGACAAAACGCCGTCATGGTTCCACCCCTCGCTCACGTTCAAGGTCACCGTTATCACGTAGCTCTTCTATCGCATACTCCAGAACGTCGAAACGACCACGGCGTCAAGGTACACCGCTTAGAGCAGAGCAGATATCCAGCCGTAGCCGCAGTCGCAGTCGCAGTCGCAGTCGCAGCCGGACCAGGAGCTTGACCATTAGCCCTCGTCCTCGATCCAAAGATGTCACGCACCGTCCAAGGTCGAGGTCTCCTTATTCAATCGCATCTCATCGCAGCGACGACGGTCGTGGCCGCCAACGACACCGAAGCGTTTCTTCCTCTTCAAGTGGTAGCCGCAGTCCCATACAGCGACGGCGATCTCTTCATCGACTTCCCGTGTCGTACACCTTGAAGGCTAAGAATATCCCTTTGCAAGCTGATCCCAAACCGACGGCTTTTGACCTATCTAAAAAGACGATTGACTCGGATAGTCCGAGCGGATATTACAATGGACGAGCGCGTTCCAATGGCCATGGCAATTATGATTCTAATGTTTGTCGTTTCATTCACCGAATATCTACTTATCTCATTTATATATCAGAGGGACGTAAGATATACTGCTCGAAGAGAGAACGATGGTGCAACACGATCAGAGTCTTCAGATAAGAGGATTGTTACCAGACACGACAGTATGCTATCCCAAAATGGCCGTCCAGACTACGTATGTTGTCGCGCCTTCAATATTCGCATCGCTCTCAACTTTATTTGCAGCCGCCCTGCGTACCCGCACGGCATACAGAAGACAGAGACTATCCGACGATCAGACACAACAGTAACGTTCCATTGAGAGGCTTGCCTGCTTCAGAACCCGTGACAGTGACTTCAAACTCACAGTCCATAAGTCGCATCTCAAGAGGAAGGCCGGGTGGGCGGCTTCTTGGGTCTGGAGATGCTGCTGTCAAAATGTTTTTCCCCGGAGATGATGAAGATATCGAGATGAACCCGCCTGCCCGCCTTCCCGTTCCCGATCCCACTACCGCTGCCAAAAGTCGTTGGGTCACCCTTTCGGGTGCCCCCTCAAGGCTAGATGCACCGCCAGTCTCTCCCCCGAAGGTGCAACCGCTGATTCCAGCCCCTCCCCCTCGAGAGTCCTACAGGCGTGAAGAAGCTGACGAACGAGCAGGAGAGCCACCTCCACGCAGTACACCGCATTCCCAGTCCCCGCGGGTATCTCTATCGGGCGATGCAGACCCAACTGCCACTGCTATCCATACTCTCGAGGAAAGCGTCGCACACCCTGTACGGATCAAGGAAGAACTGTACAAAATCGTGAGTCAAGTGGGTGAGGGTACTTTCGGAAAGGTGTACAAGGCACAAAACACTGTTTCCCGTACATTCGTGGCCCTCAAACGTATTCGGATGGAAGGGGAACGTGATGGTTTCCCCGTAACCGCCATGCGAGAAATCAAGCTTTTGCAGTCCCTGCGGCATCCCAACGTTGTAAAATTGCACGAAATGATGGTGTCCAAAGGTGAGGAGTACCTCTGAACGACAGTGTATCATGTTTTCACCCCCAGAATTTTTCAGGCCACGTGTACATGGTATTTGAGTACATGGACCACGACTTGACAGGCGTACTTTCGCAGACGCAATTCTCCTTTACACCTGCTCATCTTAAGTCACTTTGTCGTCAAATGTTAGCAGGCTTGGCATATCTGCACCACAAAGGTGTCATCCATCGTGATATCAAGGGTTCCAACATCCTCATAAACAACCGAGGTGAACTCAGACTTGCTGATTTTGGACTGGCAAGATTCTACCAAAAGCGACGTCGCAGCGATTATACCAATCGCGTTATCACCTTATGGTACCGACCTCCAGAATTGCTTCTTGGCACGACTGTGTACGGAGCAGAAGTTGACATGTGGAGTGCGGGGTGAGTGCCTCTATAGCAACCATCGGTATTATCGTCTTTTGAACGTGCATTTCTAGGTGTATCATGCTTGAATTGTTCACTACAAAACCTATATTTCAAGGGAACGACGAGATACATCAGCTGCAGATAGTTTATGATATCCTAGGCCCCCCAAACCCAAACGACTGGCCAGGGTTAACTGAACTTCCATGGTATGAACTAGTCAAGCCGAGAAAGTCCTCCAAAGGAGGGTTGCGTGATCTTTTCAGGAAGTCTGTTATCATATTTTGCTTTAAAACCGTAGCACGGCCCTTCTAACATCTGACACCTTGGCTTTGATAGATGGTTGTCCCCGGCGGGTCTGGATCTTGCCGAAACGCTTTTGACTTACAACCCCAGCAAACGAGCAACTGCTTTACAAGCACTCGAAGCACCGTACTTTACAAGAGAGGAGCCACCAGAAATGTTACCAGAGTAAGCCAAGTTTCTTGGCTGATTGTCTACTGCTAATCCTGTCGAACCAGGTTGTCATCATTGGAAGGGGAATGGCACGAATTTGAGTCTAAGCGAGAGCGGGAGCGAAAAAAGCGACGCAAACCAGAGCCATGATTCACTGTTATAATACTCATACATGCCCCCACACCTGTAGCTTGAGCCATATCTAGAAAGGTTACCATCATGCTGTCGGTGCTACATTCTGTGCGATTAAGCCTTTCTCCGTTAAATGTTGCACGATCGTTTCAACCTGACGATGTGCTTGTTAATCACTTTTAAGACAAGAGCAATGGTCGTGCTCACGCCTGCCGCCGTCATGCGGATTTGCTGATCCCATTTTTTGGTCAAGGGGGCCCCCGTTTCCTCGGTGTGCATATCAACGTCTCCCAAACCTCCAGCTTTCCCTTGAGCATCATCCTCCTCGGACCTCCCCTCAAACCAGATGAGCCTCTCTATTTGATCTATCGAGCCACGTAGCCGACCTTGCTCAATCATTTTCCTCGCCATCGTCTCAGCAGCACCAGGCGTCAGATCGAGCAAGGTACCCAATCCTGCAAATGTAATATTGTTGTAGATCTTGGAGCACGATAGAAGGTTGTGTTCCATTACAGCTCTATCCAATACCGTGGATGGTCCCGTACGAGTGCTAGCGTCGGCGTCCGTGAGGATTAGGTCGTCTGCCTGAGCTGCAGAAGCCAATCTATCGTTGGACGATTGACCGATCTTGGCTAGTTGGTGCGATCTAAGTGAGCTTTCAAACTCCTTGACTTCAGCAGGTCGCAGAATGTGGTCGAGGAACATCTTTGTTAAGATATTGTGATTAGGAAGTTGAGCGGTTCGCTCATCCCTGCAAAGGGATGCCAACATGCGTGAACGATTAGGACCAGCTGGGGCCAACACTGCACAGGTAACTGCTGCTGACCTGAAAGAAAACATAAGCGAAGCGCGTGCCAATGCATATGCAAAACGCACAGAGCCTGAGACCGTTCATCTTCGTCGAGATCGCCGACCCAGCTCAATTCATGATACCTGCTGGCAGCTTCAATAAATTTCCGACCGTAGTCGTGAATCCTCGCTTGACAAAGCTTGAATGCAAGCTGAAGTTCTTTGTCTTGTGTTGAATGAATGAGAAGCGCAGCACGGTTGTAGTAAGTTTCAGCCTGGACAGAATCCTCCTCTTCTAAGAGGAGACGAACTATACGAATATAGGTCTTCAGCTTCTCTTCTTCAGTTCTGAATTTATTATTTAAATTCCCTGAACCAATATAAGTGATGTAAATCATACCGGTGCCCCGCGTCAAGTTGTATGGCCATCAGGACACGGGCCGATTCGCTAAAATCTTCTTCTTCCTCAAGAAGATCTGCAAGCTGATACCTTAAAATGGTCGCCTTAATCACAGTCAACTAACCGCGTAGACTTGAAGATAATCTCATGTTACTCACCTGCTCTTCGAATCTAGTCAGTCGGGGCTGTATAATGCGTAAACAATCTTCCACTATGGCCTTTCGAGTTTCCCGGTCCTTGACACGCTTTTCATCCAAGGTCCTCACTAGCTCTGCTAGGACAGGTCGGCCAACTACAATGTTAACATGGTCTTGTGTAACAAAGTCAACAAGAAGATGAATATCGCTCGCCACTCTGATCTGGACTGCTTGAGCTAATATATCAGAGAGAAGGGATAGATAACCGTTGGCCTGGTCCTTGGAGGGTAAGGACGTCAAATTCGATAGCTTCGCCTCCATCCCAGCGAATGTTATGCGCCACACCAATATTGGTCCAAAATGCCGCGGAGGTAATTTTTAGTTACTTTCCTTATTAAGTAGTAAAACAAAATACAATGTATGTAGCCTTCGAACAATATAATACATATCTATCTTTTACCCCGCGACATGAACCCTTCCGTCTGACGAAAATCACGTATGTGCCCTTCACTTTCGATCATCATCTGTGTGGATATGAAACCTCTATCGCTGTGGCTTTAGAAAGTGACTTACTTCGTGTGCCATCCTGTAGATGTCGGACTTCGGCCTATTGTACATCATTGCATTCGCAAACATAAGGTAAATCTCCCGCTGGTAGTCCTCAGAATTGCTGATCGCGCCGTCTTTGATCCTGGTTTTCATGGTTTTCAAATCCATAGGCCGTTTGACAATCTCATGATAATCTGGTGCCTCGGAATCTTTGATTGGATTATGGAAAATATTACCGTTTCGGTGCTGTGATATTTGAGAGTGCAACATTGTAATAACAGCTTGAAATCGTTTGATTGAAGAAGGGGAAGGTTCGAGAACGGCCTTGGAACGGCGACGTCCCGGACCTACAAAAGCGACGTGTCAGCTGAGGAATAATAGTAATGATTGATCATTGTAAGTTTGCATTACCCAGGTCCTCGTCCTCGGTAGGGACGGACTCATCTCGCGCCTTCTTCTTTTCACGACCCGAGTCTGGCGTAGATGCATCGACTTCACCAACCTTGCGCTTGCCTGAAGAGGTTTATCATACTTAAGGTTGTAAACAAGGGACATCATGGATGGTTCACCTTGAGGAACTGGGCGCTCAGAAGACAGAGCACTAGATACTGGAGGTGTTTCAACGTCCGAATCAAGAGTCGAGAACTGGCCATCTGGCTGTGGACGATCTTCTCCGACAGGACGGGAGGCGACGTGTGGGACCGCTTCAGGCTCACTAACTAGGTCCTCCTTCTGAACGATACTTGGAGGGGGCGGTGCCACAATGTCCACCGACTTCTGACGCGAAAGCTCCTCAAGAGCTTCAATTGCTTTGAGCTCTTCCTGAGTTCTTTGTTCCCTCGAGATCACACTCGGCTTTAACTCTGCGGCACCAACTGGGACTTCAGTATTGTTGATTGAACTGAATTAATCAAGAAAACTAAAACGAGATGAACGCTTACTGATGTCCGGACGTATTCGAGACAACTCTTCTGTAGTTGTCTTTGACACGTCCATATTTTGAATGGAAGGACTCTGTATCGATCCCATGTCCATATGCTTGATTTCAGGAGCTATCAGTTCCATCGGTTCGGTATTCACATCATCCGCTTCGTATGGCTTGGCCTGCTCCGGAGACTGAGTAGCCATGATTTGGTCCTCATGGACTGACCTCGGCTGTGTTAGCTCAGAGGGCGGAGGGGTGGTCGATCGGGGGGGTTCCTGACTAGATGTCGCCTCTGCGAGAAATTGTGATGTCTCTATGTCCATGTCGTTGTCGGCCTCTGCGTCCTGTTATATTGTCAGAAAGTCCTGGAGGGGAATAACCAGCGAACAGCTCCATGCCTGGATATCGCCATCAGTTTCGGTCTGCTGTGAATCACGGGCTGCCACTTCGACCTCTTGAGGTGGAGGGAGTTCTACCGCATTCAATGGCTCCGGTGATATCGAATCATCGAATTGCTGAAATTGAGTAGCAGCAGTTGTGACGTTGTGAGAAGTGATTCCTAATTCTTGCGCGATTTCGTGGTCCCATTTGCCTGCTCGGATGTCGTCGATCTCCGAAGCTAGAGTTCTTCAATCGAGAATGTAAGTTCCACGTGTGCCAAAGCAAGGAAGCACATACTTGAACCTCTCCTCTTCAGCTAAAATGAGAGACCTTAATTCGATAACACGATCCTGATAATGTCGCTGGGCAAGCTTAAGATTGAGACGTGCTTTATTGCCCACACCTTGATAAACATGCAATGCAACAGGTGAAGACGACGTACCATGCGGAATATGCGTCTCGTCCGAACTTATACACCCATAAGGTGAAGACTAGCTCACACCGGAGCGGAATGAGCCTAACAAAAGCTTACCACTCGTACCCAGCCTCCCCCATAAGATGGACATATATAGTTTGACAAGCCTGGGCCAATGGTGTCAGATGGAAAGCATCATATGTTGCAAGACAGAATAGGACCTGGGGAGAGAAAAAGCCTTTTGGTCGATTAATGAGGGGATGCTTGCTTAGTACTTTGGAAATATCGTGCCACGCATTTGCGCCATACTCGTAAACTGCTTGTGCGACTAGTAGGCGTTCACGGGCAGAAAGGTGGGAGACAACCTCAAGATTAGCCACTCCACTTCTGGAGGAACGAGACATGCCAGACAGAGAGCTCGTGGGAAAAACTTTAAGTTACAAACAAGGTATTACATAATGGAAAGTAAGAAAATAGTGAGATCCCAGAGATGTATCTACATTAAAACCATGGATAATACGCTGTATTTTGTTTGGCGAGGTTCAGCGGGTTTGTTGCAGAAGATATCTGAATGTCAGGTGTCTGAGTATTTGCTTCATAGCCGCACAACCGCCGCAACTCACCAAGCTTGTGATAGTTTGTACTGCAGGCACCGGAGTAATCCCGCCCTGAACAACAGTGTCAGTGTAACCAAGGATCATGTGTAATACACTCACTCTCTCCCTGTCCTTATCTTGTGCACGGCATGACAAATGTTCCGCCCTAGAAACTACGATGTCTATGTTGGTGAGCACATGTTGGCGGAACAACGTGTCGGCGTGTTGTGACTTGTTGAAGTACGTATACCACGTCATGACCTCGTCTCGGATAAACAAGCTTAGCTGCTGCTCCATATCAAACTGGGGTATAAGGCGAAAAGATGAGTATAACTATGCAATCCGAACAGCTCATGTTTATGCTGACCTCGGGTTCTGTTAAAGACCTGGCTATTGCCATGATACCAGAGGTCAATAAGCCCTCTATGCCGATGGGGTTCAAAAAATGTTGCATATTAGGGGTGAGTCTAAACGGAGTGGCTTCGTTCCAATGCATCCTCGGTGAGTTCGGATCGAACGCTGGAACTCATTAGCCTCTAGAAGAAGTATGATATGAACGACGTCATACCGGGCATCAATTCCGACATGTAGATCAAGCCTGTAGATCGGGATACGTGAAAACGCGATGGGAGACGACTGGTCAAGCACATGATATATGTCATGAATGTCGTAGATGCCAGCTGTAACGCGAATTGCTTTCGCATTGTCCAGAGTTCATATGAGGTTTTCATTGTTTTCGTCATGTACTGATACCCAACAAGGCATTAGTAAGAGCACGAGCAAGACAAGAAATGTTAGGTTACATTTGAAAGAATATTCTCGGGTACCATTTTAGCCATGATTTCTTCTAGGAGTTCTGCTCGAAGGTTGATGACTTGACTTTCCGAGAGCTGAAAAATTCTAGTTAGCAAGAAAAATATGACGGCAGCTGAAAACACACAGATGGGCTGTATCCACTCTCGAACTTCTCTGCAAAAGCCAGCTGTGGATCTTCACGAGCTATTCGCATTGTGTCGCAATGTTCGTCATAAATTTGTTGCATCGTCACATAAGACGAATCGTTGGCGAGTAATCGTAAAGTGGGATTTAAAGGGACAGCAACCGGTAGATGGAAGCATAAGTTCCTCTTGCGACTCTCTTTGCGACGAGTTAACACCCTGAACGGCAGGCACGCTTAACGGATTTGCATCCAGATAATACGGTAGTCTCACCCGTTGAATATCCTGAAAAGCTGTTGGATACGCTCCTCACGGCGAACCCAAGTCTGTGTGGGCATTTGAACGGCGAAAGAATGGTTCGTCCCATCATGACCGATAAGTGTGACACGCTTAAAGGTGAAGCCGTTGCCTCGACAGAATTCGACTTTGGGCGCGTAACGCATGATCCTGGTAAAACTGCTGTTGTTGTCCTTATGCTGAATGAAGGATCCTCAGCATAGGGATAATGGCTTCGTGGCGGAAATCTCTGACCTCTAGGTATTGACCGGGGACTTCCACCTCATCAAATTTACCGTGTTGAAATTCAACCAACCATTTGCTGACAGTGTCGAGAGACTGGAAACGAGGGCGACTGTCCAAAAGCTTCTCGTACTTATCTCGCCATTGCATCATTCGCCGAATATACTCGCGTAAAGTCAATTTTCCCTTCTTAAAGTCCTCTTCGAATTCAAGCTGACGGTGCATTCCATGACGTTAGAAGGTGCTTGTCTATCGAAGTACTAATTTATTTGCTTACCCTAGTGACGGGAGATGCGACGGACCGCAGAAAGGTCTCGATGGCCTCGACAGATTGCTCTGGGACACTCAGATCATTATCGGACTGGGTGAGTCCGTTGTGAAGATTCTGTGTAATGTCAGGTCTATTAACGGAGATGACCAAATACAACACACATTCAGGCCAGCCGCGACGGCATTGCTTAATATTCGATAATTATCCTCCTCGTTACTTGGTTTGAAGCGTTGTTTGAGTTGGTCTTGGATGGTTTCCAATGTCAATGCGAGAAGCGGAAATGCTGTTTTCAAAATCGCGACAATCTCCTCCACATATTCCCAAGGTTGCCGCGGTGTGGTGATGGCCGGCACTCCAGACCCGACGCCATTATGAGCCACCTGAGGTGTCTCAACGCGACTGCCATTCATAGCCCCTATCATGCCATCCACAGCGGTAGAGCCATCTTGTTTGATAGACTCGTTTTGGGAATTGCTCATCACGACATCACCATCGGCCGCCACCCCACCTCTCATTATGGCGGGCGTCGCCGCCCGAGCGTGTTGAGCTCTGGCCGCAGCAGCTTGGGATCGCATGCCGGCGAAATCATCCTTTGTGGTCCGGAGATGCCAAAATAATGCCTGGAACATATTGGATATTAAAAGATATTAAAGCACCGGAACAATAGAAGTGGGAGAGAGAAACTGACTTGGGGATAAAGCTTTGCGAGACTAAGCAATATGTAGCGGGCATTTTTTGCTTCTCTGTGACCGAGTGACAACAAGAGCTGCGGTATTAGCGTAATCCAATACCAAAACGCGGCCTCGCCCTTGTAGTTGTCAAAAGCACCAGAAATGACAGGATTGGCAGGATCATCCAAACTGAGAAGCCAAAGGACCCGGATGAGAAGTGGTCGGCTTTTCGAATCCTTGTACAGCCCAGCTGCTTGCAAATAGCAGCTAACCGCGTTGCCAGCGTGTGAAAGCTCGTTTGGATGCTCCTTAAACATTTCGTCACTATATCGGCCCCATTCTGCCCAAGCTTTCGGCTGATTCAATTCCATACCCACCGCTTGGCCGAACGCGTGGTTGGCTTCGTTGGTGTGGTTCAATTTTGCGAAGAACATACCCTTCAATGTGTAGAATTCGGCCTTCTGGGTGGTCGAGAAGTAAATCAAGTTAGTATTGTTGATCACGTCAAGGCCAGCCTGGAGCTCATTAGGGTTCTGATAATGGCAACGAGCCTGTTCACGAAGTTTAAGAAATGCCTCCGCAATCTCAATGTTAGGCAACGTGTAAATCTTGTTCAGAGATTGATGACAAACTTCGAGGAGGTGATGTTTTCGAGCAACGTGAGCGAATCGATTGACCAGCCAAGCAGTCTCGTGATAACCTCGAAATCCGAACGTATTGGGGTTGTTCGGCATGCTGGGTGCGCCTTGAGGAGGCTGAATGAGAGGCAGATAATGTCGGTTGATTGCATAGAAAACGTGTTGCCGCCATGCTACCAGATCACTCCAGATGCTAATATCATCCGCAAGATTGGGAAGGCGCTCACGCCATGCCTGAAGCACCAGCTTTAGATCCGAAGACTTTTTCTCCAAGTTTTGCGCGTTCGTTTGCGCAAGAGAGGCAAATATTTGAGCCGCTTCCTGGAGTTCAACAAACTGCTGGAAGTGCTGCAATAGAGGGACATGCGCCTTTGACAATGCATCAGGGAGGGCAACCCATTTGCGAAGTGACAACTGGATTGCATCTTCTAAATGTCTTGTGAATTCTCCGTTCTTCTCTAGAGGCCAAGATGCTTTAATCAAGGAGGCGTACGCTTGGAAGACACGTCTGCGGGGTGTCGCGATTTCTTCCAGTCCGTTCAGGTCAGCATCCAGCATATCTTGATCAGCCGTCCAATCTGGGTCCCGCCAGCGGCATTCCAGTAAAAGATCTTGATTGCCTTCACTCTTCGACAGCTCTTCGAGAATTTCCCACTGTTGCAATTTTTCAGCTGCTAGTATCCAGTGGTCCTCCCAGAGACAATATTCCGCTTCAGAGAATGGAATAACGCCGGTACGAGACTTAACCTGAGCAGCTTCGTACATAGCCTGCGCCTGCGGCCACATCCCATTCTGTTCCAAGGAAACGGCACAGTTGGTTTCTGGATAGAGGCAACGACGTCTCCACAACCCATAAAACATATCATCCTCGGCCAACTCGGCGTAGAGCTCCGCTAAAGAATCGTATGTAGTGTCCTGAATGCTTTCCTCCTCTCGTAGGTGGTCTAATGAGTCTTGAAGGATCTCGAGACAGGTGTGCCAGGCCCCGAAGGTCTTGCCCAAATATTTCAATAGATACGGTGGAAGGCTCATCGGAGGGGAGCATGCCTTTACGCCTGCCAAGAGTGTTTGGACTACATTAGGTCGCAGATCCACTTGTCGATTTAGATGGTCCTTGCTCAGCAAGATTATCATCGTGTTGGTCAAGTCTACCTGCTCCTTCCTGGACAAGCTGGCCCATATGGCACTGAAGACAGATACCCATGTGAGATGCACCACTTTGGGATCCAAGAATAGCAAGCGCCGCGTCGGCTGGACAAGATCACGGACTCGGTACTGAAGAGTTGAGACTGATAATTTAGACATCCGCGACTGAAAGATATCCGTTTCTAGATTCAATGGTTCCTCTCCATCGACCGCCCCGAGGAGGAGGTCTAAAGCGAGATGCAACCAGTAGTGATCCGCGAGCGCCTCCCAATTCTGTACGCCAAGGACATAAGCAAGACGACTGGACAATGTCCGGGGAATGCTACTGTCTAAAAGGTCGATGCATCGGCTGCGTATGATAGGGTCTTGTGCGCGGCACCCTAGAAGGTATGAGGGTTCTAGTCGCATGGTCAGGTCCGTACGTCGAAGCGACTCTTCCTTATATATGTCGTAAATAAGCTGCAAATATTCCCCAAACAAAGTTTGCCCTCGCAGCTCGAATGCTTTCATGGTACTTAAAAGTGAAGCCTTTTCCTTGAGTGTCGGGTAGGCCTCCTTACGGTGCAAAACCCATTCTCTAGTGATTTCAAGAAGAAGGCTACAGAGGCTTTCACTGTTCGATTTGTCGGCGATTTGGACGAGGCAGTGAAGAAAGTGCCGACGTTGATCAGCGAGGTGTGCAACAGAGATTCGACAGATCTCAAGAATAGAAGAAATTTGTTGAAGTGGCTCCTCTGGGGTAGACGCTTGTTGAGTGGTGTGTTCCTTCGTGGCTTTCACCAAGAGTCTCATTAGGCCGGCAGCGAATGGTTCGATTCGTGCGGGGGATAACTGTACCATGGAAAGTAACATAAGCAACGGACCTTTGAGGTTATTTGAGGTCCGGAGACTTTCCAAGATAGCGTTTGCGACCCAGGTGTGAAAGTCAGAAGCATCACTTGGAGTTTCGTCATCGTTTTCAGTTACGGGGAAAACTTCAAGGAGCTTTTTGAAAGCAGGGTGCAAGCTCTCATGAAGAATCGACTCGTCACTCGACATACCCTTTTGGATCAACCGCTGCAGAAGACCACCGTTTGAGGTATACCATTCAAGAGGTTTGTCGGCAGTGACTACGGCAAAGACTTTGGCAGAATTAGAGATGTGAGTGAGACTTTGTTCCGTGATCTCAGTCTACCCAGGTTTCGCAACCCGCACACAGTCAGAAATAGATAGCAAAGGACACAGTGCAACTTACCTGCTCAAGAGCACGAATGAAGAAATTTAACTTTACTGTGACCTCGCTCCAGCCGTTAGGTCCGATAAGAGCCTGCAGCTGCCCCAAGGCACGCATGATCAGACCTGCCTTATGGGCAGGTTCACTGGAGGTCACCACTAATCGTACGAGATAGCTGACGATCGTTTCACGATGATTCAAGGGCAATGCCCAAGGGGATGCATGAACTCTCTCTGCATGATGAGGCTCTTCAGGACGAAGCACGGGAGTCGTTGTTTCAGACATCGCGCCTGGCTTTGCTTGGCGTTCCCATGCCATGATCAGGTCAAGTAGATCTAAAGAGAGCGTCCGAGTTTCCCAAGTCGAGCTTGGCTGTAAACCCAACTTGGAGAGAGAGCTAACCATATGTGGCACAAAGAGTTCGCGGCAGGAGTAAAATAGGGTTGGGTGACGGACCACGAGCTGGTATATCACAATCAACTGGGAGAGGCCGTGACCTTCCTCGATAAGCATACGCCTGGTCAATTTAGCCCATGACGGATAACCTGGCTCATGAAGGATACGCTTTGGGAGAGCGGGTGCAAGAATGTCGAGAGCCTGGCGAATGAGCGTGCGACCTTCTGTGTGAGGTGGCCGTAATAAACCTGTCCAAGTCCGTAATATAAACTTGGCAGGACTATCGAATGCTTCAAAAAAGCGTGCTGCTAGAATGTATGCTGTTTGTTTGACGACAGCATCCTCTACAGTGATATAATTCCAGGCACATTTGATGATGTCCTTCCGAACATCCTGAATCAGAGACGAGCAGTGGTGCACGATGAGACTAGACAGGTGCAATAACTCGATAGAAAGTGCATCATCCGAAGTGGGTAGAACTACACGGTCACTCATGGGTCGCCAAATCCGGGTATGGATGTGGTTAATAATATCAGGATCAACGAGGTGACCGATTTCTTCCTTCCGGGAGAACGTCACATACAGCAGCGGGTTGACAATGTATCGAATAAACACCGTTTTGTGTATCCACGAAGGGGACGGATCCTCAAACCAAGTGAGAAACCTCAACAAGACATTGCGCCGATAAGCATCAGATCGGCTCATTGCAACATGCCGATACAAAAAGTTTGTGAGTCCGGACACGTCTACGACGGAGGGGTGAGTATATATTGCGACGATGTCGAAGAGCAGGTCAATACGAGGCGCTTGTTCAAGGGCACGGGTGAAGATGGACCGCATGAGCGTAATTTGACGAGAGTGTATCGCCGGAGGGTCGAGGGATGCGCCTGAGCTGTACTGCAGTTGAGCGTGCCATATAGGGAGTAATGCACCTATGACATATCCGTGCTCAAACAGCCAGATGTCGGACAACGCTGCCAGATCACCACATATGAGCATTCCAGGCAGTATGAGTGCTCGGTTATCGCCTCGCAAGCAGAGGGCAATGATGCTAGACGTCTGTGCTGCGAGCTCACGCTCAAGTGAGGGGGCGTGTCTTGATAGTAGGACATTCCTTAACGTGCGAATGTGTCGGGGTTCTCCAATTCGGCGGAGGAAAAATTCGACCGATTCACTTGGGTATCGGTTCAGAAATTTTGCCAAAGGCTCTGTGAGAGGACTGGGCGCAGAAGACTCAAGGCAAGTCTCGGCTTCGACAACGGCATTCACGAGATCTTTCAAAAATATGTTTGCCGTCGGCGGTAAGAGATGGAATATATGAACCAATTCGACTAGCTTGATAATCTCTTCGTTGTCCGTTAGAGTCCTGTACGCAGTACCACGTAACATATTCGGATCAGCAATGACACGGAAGTGATCCAAGAGCTTGCTTCCAATCTCGACCTTGAAATAATTTGTAAGAAGTTCAAGGAGCCGTGCTAGCCCTTCCAGACCAGGTACAGAGAGCCGCTTGGGATCCGCAAGGTTCATCAGGATAGGTCGTAAACCTGTCTGTAACAGATCCTTCGGCAATCGAGTCTGGTGTGTGAGGACCAAGCGGAGACCCTCATGGGCAACATTCTTGACTTCCAACGAAGGTGAATATAAGGACTTGAAGTAGACACCTGTGACACTACCGAAGCATCAACAAGGTCAGAGATCGACTTGTAGTCCTCGGATGATAGTTATATGGCTTACCGTTGACGAGTCTGATGTTGCTTGGAGAAGAAATCCGTCAGAGGCATAGATGCTGTCAACAGTTTGATGCAAACTACTCGAAGCCGGATCACCTCTAGCGTATTCCGACGTTGAGTATTTCGTCCGATGAGCGCTACATCCTCCGCATCGGCAAGTGCCAATGCTTCATGAAGGAGGCGAAGGAGTTCTTCGTTCACATCGAGAAGGTGAGGCTGGAGGTCTAAACAATACCTGATCGCATCAATGTTGCCGATCTGGGTGGACAGTGGGAGTGCCCGTAAAGGCTTCGTGTAGATAGGAGACAGAAGACGATCTCGGTGCGGAAGCATGAGCTCTGAGACTTTGACACCACTTAACTCCCCCAATAATTCTAAAGTTGCCTGAGCTGCCTTGCGCACTGTGGGATTCGTACTAGATAACTCCACGATGAGAACTTTCACAAGGTACGAGACTTCTTCCTGTTGATCGATTCCGTCCTCGTCCATGTAAGGCCCCTGGCCGCGACACGTGCGTATGATGTGTGTGATGGCATTGAGCGCTTCCTCAATACTTGCTGGCGGGTCGTTTGGCATGTCCTTGAGAACAAAAAAGAGCGCACGGATGAAGTCAGGCTCTCGCTTGCGGATCCACATCGTGCCGAGGTCAACTTCGGAAGTCATGACAATAATTCCTTTGCATCCAGCGACCTTCTTAGGCCAGGTTTCTTCGAAACAAGTGACCACGAAACGATGTGCAAGTTGATCGAGAACTGGGGACGGGTCTCGTGGTCTCGTAGAAAACGGTACGTTACTTTTAGCTGTCTCCAGGAGGTCGTTGATAATCGCGACGACAACCTCCTGCGCGGCTCTAGCTTCTTCTGCCTCGGGTTTGGCCATGGCGAATGGGATGGCATCAAGGTACAGCGTAACAAGTCGGTGAAGCATACGACGGTTGCCGGCGTCAGCTGGATTCGTAACGGAACCCGTTATCTCCATGCTAAGGATGTGTCGAGAGAGATCACGGATATACTCTTTTGCAGGTGTGCGGAACTCCGACACATGCACCGCGTCGAATAGGCCTTGGACAGTGCGCTGAAAAACTTCCACCCTCTCCGGCCCATGTAAACCCTATGGTATGATCATAAATTGTATTCTGGAAAGCTGACAGAGATACACGGGTACTTACGTCTCTGAGCAGAACGGTCATACAGTGCATTAACACATTATAGGCTTCACGACGATATTCTTGATTTTCATGTCGCAAACTACGTGCTGCCAGTTCTGAGATTGGTCCCAAGTTGATGTGCTCTTCATGACCAGCTACGAACTTGACAGGTAATGTTGCGGGATCTGTAAACTCTTGATACTCAAGCTGTGGGTGTTGATCGAGTAAACGGCGGTTCCTCCCTCCAAGCTTTCCCAAGATCCGGACAGTTGTGTGCGCGTGTTGGTGATTCGCAGGCTGAGGTTTAAGATGCGCATGAAGGGCACTCATCAGGTCGCGAAGCACAGGACTTAGTGTGGGATCCAGGAATTCTTGGGTTAGGTTATCGATGCATAACTCCAAAGTACGAAGTCCTTGGGAGATCAACTCAGGGTTGCCTTTTAAAGCGAATACCAGCGGCTGCATGAGATAATGCAAGAAGGGTAGTAAATGTGTCAATCGTACGGGAACCGTGAGGCAGAGTTCGACCAATAGATCGCGTGTGCTACCACTAGATGCGAGAAGTAGTCGGTTCAAGCTTTCAAGCATTTCCGGGAGGAGGGGCAGCACTTCTTTATAAAGTAATTCAAAGCGACCACCCGCACCGCCAATAGAACGGAAAAGCCCACGGAGTAGCATATAGTAGTTGGTCGGCTCGGGAGCCTTGGCGGCAAGAGGGAAGGAATCCATAACCAAACGACCAAGGTAGGGTACCAATATCCCTTCGTTCTGTTCAGGAAACATTGTTACGGCCTGGAATCCCATTTTGAAAAATCGTATGGTCTGAACAGCTACCATCTTAGAATCCTCGTGACCCAATCCTTCAAACTTGGTCAAAAGGAAACGTAAGATAATGGCCGTCAACGTTCCACAAGTGGGTTGATGTGCAAGGAGCACTTGGGGGAGATGGAATAGGGTGTGTCGCATCAGAGCTCTTTCGAAGAAGAATCCAATTTTCGTCGCCCAGAGCTCTTGGAAGACATGTGGATGCATCTCATGGAAAATGTGAGAGAACCACTCCATGGCTTCGCGTTCATCTCGAAAATTTTGAGGAAGTTCGTAGAGAGACATGCAGTCAATCGTCCCCTCAAACATGCGCCCTAGGAGTTCGCCGTCAAGCATTGGTTGCCCCAGAGTTTTCAAACTGCTGAGGACGGTACGAAAACCATGTAGCAGCGTTCGAAACAAATATCTCGATTCTGATTTGTGAAAAAAAGTGATGAGTGCACGCCACGACGGAATGAAATTATCAGTGACGCACCTCTTACAACATCATCGGGCAATTCATTGACATACGCAGCTGAGGAGGTAGGTTTCGACTTCTCAATGGGAATGATATCAGACTTCTCTTGTTCACCAGCTTTGAGGCGTTCGACTGAAGTGGTAAGGTCCTTTTGCATGGCACTGAGAGCACCCAGCTTGTCGATACAGGACACAAGTAGCCCCTGGAGGACATTTGCGGCCCCTTCCGGGGTATCCTTCTGGAGTACGCACTCGACCAGGTTCATCAGTAGCTTAGCACACATCGTCTGAACGGAAGTAGTGATCGACTGGTTATGAAGGTTGCAACAGTAGATGTGGATGACTCGGGCAAGTTGCAACGGGCTCAGCTCCGTACGGACATGATGAACCAAGTCAGCGAGCATGCTGAACGCGAGAGGTCTGAACAAGATGTCACATCACATCTGAGGCGATAGCAGCGCAAACCACAGACCTCAGAGCCTCTTGACTGGTGATTCCTGACCCAACCAATACCTTTTCATTCATTAAGATATCGATTTGCGGGACGAATGCTGTCCTGAACTCGGTAGACAGTACATGCCTCGTTGCAATTAACAACTCCTATTATGGTAGATTCAACAACTGGTTGGATTAATGCCACTATCAAACTGACCTTACGAGTGGAAGCGGCCTCGGGGGGGCAGTCTTGAAGCATACGCACTATTGCCCTAGGTATCTGATCTTGGTACGCACGGAGAGAATCGTTTGCGCCACGAAGCACATAAGCTAAGAAAGACATCGTCTAGACGAGGGAAGCGCGAGTGTGACCATCATCAGCAACAAAATAATTTTAAGACTGACTTTGACCTGTGACGTAACGAATTCTGCGTAGTGGCTTTTATTAGACATGTCAGGCGCTACACCCATCCACAACTCCCCACTGGCCACAGCCTCCTCATGCACGCGCTTTTGGGGTTTTGCTTCCAGAACGAGAAACTAAGGACAAAAATCGGGTGAATCATTTTGAAAACTAAACGCTCCACACGCACGTCTATAACCAAGGGTAACATCGTCCTGATAGTTGGATTAACGACATTGCGGTGACTTTGAAAAAGAAGAACAGTGGCAATAGGACACTCGGTGAGAACCTTAAAGCTATGCATGCTAGGCGCAAGGGTCTGCGGGTCTATTATGCTAGCCCCTGGGTCGAAATACTCGTCGACGAGGGTTTTCGTATTCTTGTAAAGATCCTGTACGAACTCGATGAATTGAGTTACATGCTCCTCGGGGGATGTTCTATAACTGCGATTAAGATCGATAATGATCTTAATGCTGGTTACACCATTGTCCTCGTTGTCATGTCGCAGCAGGTGCAACATGAGAGCCATGATTGCTGGGGCGTGAGCCTTGAGCTGTTCGTTGAGCGGCAGACGGTGTAGAGTATCCACAAGAGCATGGCGAAACAGGTGCTCTTCAGCATCCTTCCTAAACGCAGGCTCACCCGTACGAAGAATTTCGGTAATGGTTGGGAGGACAGAAGTGAGAAATCGGGCAATCTCTCCTTCTCTGAATACCTCAATGGAGTCCCGCATTTCCCCAGCAGACTGAACCTTTGCTTTCATATCTTAGAACGCGTTGAGTTCTAGATTAAAACACCGAGAATACGCGTTCGCCACACTTACCAGTTGTGGAGTCCCTGAGTCGCTGCGCAAAGATGTCCATATCGAAACCAGTGCTGCCAGATGCATTGGGAGTACCAGAGGCCATGGTGGTCTCCCTTCACTTCTGCGACGGCACTTGAAGGCGGGATGTGCCTAGAGAATGGCTTCCACACCTTGACAAAGTTGTCCGTATGGCGCCGCGGAGCCAAAGTCTAAACTCAGTGGTACACTCAGTGTAAAATGGCGGGTGACCAGCTTCCACCAACCGCTCGCTCTATTGCGCTGCTTCTAGCTTCCACCCCCACTATTCAGGACTCCCACCCTGCCGTACTTCATCAGCTTCTCGAATTTTCTCATCGATATACATCTCAGGTTCTTTCAGATGCGCTCGTTTATGCTGAACATGCAGGGCGAGCGGGAAAGATTGAGATGGAAGACGTTAGTCTTGCCGTTCAAGCTCGCGTTGGGTGGGAATTTGGTGGTCGAGTACCCAAGGAAGTGTGTCCAACTTGTCACTCCATCTGAAGCAAATATGTGCTCATTTCCCCGCTTAGTATCTACTTTCGCTGGCTGCTCAGACAAATTCAACACCTCTTCCACCAGTACCTGAAGTTTTTGGTGTTCGTCTACCACCATCCAGAGACTGTCTCACTTCTGTCAACTTTGACCTGGTACCCAATCGTCCTCCCCCAGGCATGAACCTCTGGGAAGAAGAAGTCGAAGAAGAAGTGACCGAGTCTGAATCCGACGACGAAATGCAGGGCATTGAAGAGCAGCCAAAGCAGCGTGAACCTGTTGCACCACCTATCATGGCACGTAACTCTCCATCTGAGGATGTAGATGTGATCCATGCACCAAGCGAAGCCAGTGAAGCGGAAGATGGTGATGACGGACTGTTTGGAGCAGGTGATGAAGGCGAGGGCAGTGACGCTGAGATCATCAAGGAAGAATCACAAACCCTTCCAACTCAAAGGACATTGGTCGAGGATGAAGACTACGATTAAAACAACTTTGATATCACCATGTATCTCATATTACAATTTCAGGCGTAATGGATCTAAAAGGTATGGAATGATGTTAATATTAATCAGACTATCATGCCTTGCTTCAGGGCAATGGCCAGCATCAAAACGAGCAGTGTCATCATGATAATCACAATCGTCGTCCAAGCTATTGTCAAAAAGGCAAATTGAAACAACTGAATAAATGAAAACTGCAGGTAAAACTCACAGCTTCCGAAGTTCTTCGGTACGACAATAATACGTACAGTGTTGTCCGCACTCCCGGAGAGTAATAGTGATGCATCAGGACTAAACCTCAGAGTTGTCGGAGGAAAATCATGCGCTCTCAGAATTGTCAAAAGGGGCTGGATGCGAGGTAATATGTGTGTTTATTCACTTTGAGTTAGGCGAACGACCGCTCACCACCAATGTTCGAGAATCCAATATGCCAATGGTGTAATCCGACGAACCAAAGGCGACCAACTTGCCATCCGCACTGTCGCCAGAGATGAACGGAGTGAGAGAAAAGATTTACAAAGGCTTTCTTTACCTGATATCGAAACACGTTACACCCTTCTCAGCGACTTTGCGCATTTTGATCATCCGCCATGTATCTGTATCCCACTTGCATATGTAGGCCGGACGCGGAGACGGCTTGCCACGAACGCGTGGTGGCGATGCATTGAGGACGGTGTACATGGTTTCGGGTTGAGTTGGATGAATGCTGCGTCCTCGTTCTGTGAGTTTGACGATGACAACGCGAAATAAAAAGTCCTGACCGAGCCGCTCGAAATGTTAAGCCTTGTACAGGTGATGTCGGGGGATCCACTGTTTTTAACAGACTCAAGGCATCTGGTTTCTTCTTCTTTCCCGTCCGGGCCTTGGGGAGTGAGTATACGTCTAAATGTGTTGTGGCAGCAATGATAAGCTTTATGGCTAATATTAGCATAAAGCGAGTTGGACGAGGTCTGGTGAAATTCGTGCTTACAGAGGTAGGGGAAAATGTGGCATCATACAGTTGGCCCCGTTGCAGTTGGATTGAGGACGCGGCCGGGGCCAAAGAATTGTACCATCGAAGTATCACCTACTCCCATGAAAAATACAAGTCAAGACAGGACAAAAGCAAGTACATACTTCGTTTTTTGTGGAACCTACAGCAAGAAGACTATAGTCCGAAGAGACGGCTGTCACGTTCTGTGCGTTAATTTTGGTTCAGTCAAAACAGGCTGGTCTCTCCCAGGTCAAGTTACCTGATAGTCTTCGGCATTATCGGATTGAAAGGTACCGCACTTTCGGGACAGCTTGATTCTTGTATGATAAGCAGGTCAGATCGCTAACTGCAAGAAAATGTAGGATGATGAAAACACCGACTTCTGGGCAATGACACTGTATATCCTGCAATTCTCATTCTTTCCCTTTTGCAGCTCGTCAATAGGGCTGTTGATGCCACATACAAGTTCATTTTCCTTATGGAGTTAAGATGTTAAGATGTTGACCATCATTACCGTTCAACAAGCGGGGTAACTGACGTTCGGACAGACAGCCATGCTCATGGGCGCATCCTCATCACCAAGCTGTAGCTCATCAAGCATCTCCATTTTCTCGTCATTCTCAATCCTGTACAACCGCTAGTCATCAAAGATAAACAGAAACTTTGAATGCGTGGGTACAAAGAGTGAAGCCACTGTTTTACTGACTATCCTGTTCTTTACTCCTGATTTGCCTGAACCCCCGCCACCACCCAATACCAATAAGTCATTTGCAAGAAACGCGGACGAGTACACGGGGAATGCTGGAAGCGTATGAGATGTATGACGAGTTCGCATTGTGGCGGCAGCCTGGTCGGCGTCTACGTTTTGACAACGGGAGATATTATTGCGAAGTCGAACCAAGCAAGTTCGTGCGAGGAACGAAGAAGACGAAGTACTGTACAATTATGAAGTGCAGGTAATTACACGTGCACGAAGCTCTTGATATTACCGGTAACACAGATGAAAGATGTAGGGCCATAATTATTATATCAACACTAAGTACTTTGGTGTCAATGTCTGGAAAATTGACGGACCGGTCTGGTGTCGTACTCGTTCCAAATGCTTGTCCGCAATGACTACATCGAGTCCAACTCGAAGCACCTTAGACGACGATTCAGTCCGTCTGACGTCAGTGACTCACGGGGACCCACAACACTCATTCACATATCTCATGCAAGTTATTTGTTTAACATGCCCCCCACTGTAGACCAAGAACCTCTTGGGATTGATACCTTCCATCTCTTCGCTAGCCCCGGAAATGATGACCAGGCGCACACAGAGTCACTCATTGGAATAGCCGTTGCCGTTGGCGGCAACATTCTTATCTCACTCGCTCTCAATTGCCAGAAACTTGCTCACAAAAGGCTTGATCTTGAGAAACAAAGACACCATAAACCCTTGATTCAGCGCAGTGATAACGGGGAACACAGCGACCAAATAAACTTGGCCGACGCTGAAGATCCAGTGTCAGACGAGACGCGTCTGTTTTTGGGTGACCGGCGAGACTCATATGATTCTTATACAACCCCTCGCAAAACTCGCCCAAGGACCAGTATCATCATACCACGGGATGCGGAGTCGCCGCGACAACGCTCAGGACTTGCAAGCAGACCTAACATGGCAGATATTCTGGACGAGGAGGTCCGCGCGATTGCAATCGAGGTCACTGGCGAGGAAGAAAATCGAATCACATCAGCGAAGCACACAAATGGCGTGACCATCAGCGGGGGGGCGGTTGACCCGGCGTATAATGAGACGGAATATCTGCGCTCCAAGCTTTGGTGAGTGTACTCCTCTACTGTGTGGTCTACTCATTGTAGATGGCACAGGTGGTTTGGCTTATGCCTTATGAACCTCGGGGAATTTGGTAACTTTCTATCGTATGCGTACGCACCAGCTTCGGTTGTTGCGCCCTTGGGCACGGTTCGTGCCATTGAATTCGATGTTTGGCCCTGGCCTGATATTTTCTTTCTAGGTGGCGTTAATAGCCAATTGCTTCTTTGCACCGTTGATGTTGAAGGAGAAACTTAGCAAAGTATAACCTATCCAACGTGTTTCATTGATCGCCACTTACGCAATTCCAGCGCGACTTACTGGGCGTCATCCTTGCTATTTTCGGAGCCGTGACCATAGTCGGTGCCGGGAAGTCGTCTGATGTCCGGGTGGGTAAGGCCCTGGTTCAGATCGCACCTGTTTACAAATTCAATATATAGCTTGATCCGGCTGGACTCATCCGTGCAATCAGTCGCAGGCCATTCGTGATCTACGCCATCATCTGTGTTGTACTGATTGTATGTTTCGGTATCCTATCAGCCGGTCCTGCCGGACGAACATGGGTGGTTGTCGATGTCGGGCTATGTGCATTATTTGGTGCGTCGTAGGCGTCCCGTTGGTGACTAAAATTTATTATTTGAGAAGGTGGTTTCACGGTGTTGGCTACCAAAGCTATAAGTACACTCCTGAGTCTGCATTGGATTGAGATCTTCAAGGCGAGTACCACACCGAAATAGTCATCGCATTGATTTGCTGATAAATATTCTTGAAGGACTGGATTACATACCCAATTCTTGCGGTTCGTGATTCCCGTTGGATTAGGATTCCTCATGCCAACGTTGTGTCCTAGGTGCTTATCTTCACAGGGATTGGTCAGATTAAATATTTGAACCGAGCCCTCATGAAATTTGATTCGAAGGTACTAGTAGAAATCTCAATTTACTTGATGCTCACTGTGCCCAGGTCGTGATTCCAACATTTTTTGTGTCCTTCAACATGTCAGCTATCGTGGGGTCGGCGATCTTGTACGGTGACTTCGAGAATATGCAAGTGCACCAATTTACTACATTCCTATACGGATGCGCAACTACCTTTCTGGGAGTGTTTTTCTTGACGCGATCGACGGGAGAAGCCGGGGCTGCGGAAGAGGCAGCAGTAAGACCCGAAAGTATAGCAGAAGACGGAGGTGGAGAGCAGGCGCATCGAGGTGGAACGCGGGGGGCACGTTTCCCCCATTCACTGTCGCGTGGGACTCCTTTCTTGAAAGCGAAGAATTCCACTGCATCATTGGTGTTGTCAGCGGGTCAAGTAAGTTGTGTTGGTCATATACCGGGTTGAAAGTTGAGTTGACACGAGGTATCAGTATTTGTTGCTTGCGGCGTCTCCACCACGAGAACGCGTTGGGAGCCCTATAGAAAGGCCTGCGCCCTTGCGGAACCAAAGCCATATTGTGGAATCGCCAGCGTCATTGCAGTCCAGGGGTCTATAATAAGGACCTTTCCTTTCCGTAATCACTATGATTATATAATTTAAGTGTGTGCATGACGTAAGACCGAGTCGGGTGACGTAGTGATTGGGTGTGTTTGTGGTTACAAAATCTGCCTCGTCAGTGGGTCTGTGAACACACAAAAGTCAGTCAAGGTTGATCTCTCTTCGCTCTTCTTCTTCGTCCACTTCCCTCTCACACCTGCCGATGCCGCAGGCTGTAATGGACGCCTTCAAAAGTCAGTGTCTCCTCAACAATCGCTCCGCTAACTAACATCCCACAAGACTTAATTAGGCACGGAAAGAACCATCACCAGGCCGGAAAACAGCACCACCACGTTTCACCGGACCCTCGTACGTCTCATCAGCAGCAGCCGGTGACGGTACAGCCAGTTTCCAAACGCCAACACGATCCCGCGTCGCCGCCCTATGCAAAAGAGGCAGAGCTGATTGTTCAGGAGGAGCGTGAAGCAAAATCTAAGATGCCAGTTTACAAAGGTCTGGAGCGGTTCAAGCTTATGGACAAGATGGGAGAGTGCGTACTTTTGTCTTCATCTCGCTATTTACCATTCTTATTCACACTTAGTGGTGCATTTTCCAACGTATACAAAGCGGTCGACACACAGTCCAGCCAGAAGGTTGCCAGTTAGTTCATTTGTCTCACAAGACCTGGTGCCGCGGCACTCATGCCTTTTCAGTCAAGGTAGTCCGGAAATTTGAATTGAATTCTTCCCAGGTAAGTCATATATGTTAATCTCTCACTTTTTCTCCTATTCTCCCCCGGAGCTCCGGAATACCCATATCATAAGCTGACGATGCACCGTGCCCACCTCTTCACGCGCGGCTTGTTTTTTACAAGGGACATAAGCATCTAAACGAAAAATTCAAAAAGAAACCGCGCGTGACAGAGGTGTGTTCAGATGCAATCCCTCCCTTTTTCTCTCCCTCCCGATACCCTGTTTGCGAGATTTATGTTTTCTGACTTCGGATGATGCTCCAGCGAGCCAATATCCTTAAGGGTAGGTTTTACCGTTTCCCCAGTCTTCCCAAAGTCCCTT
Organism: Ramaria cf. rubripermanens; assembly: GCA_003316465.1. Lineage (NCBI taxonomy): Eukaryota > Fungi > Basidiomycota > Agaricomycetes > Gomphales > Gomphaceae > Ramaria > Ramaria cf. rubripermanens. The sequence goes on from QFFB01006552.1 coordinate 38,986, forward strand.
AGACTCATATTTTCTTACAGAGGTCCAGATAATGCGTCAGATAAATCACCCATCCGTTGTGAAGCTCATATCTTTCTCCGAGAGTGACGAGTACTACTTTTTAGTACTGGAGCGTGAGTCAATTTTCCGTGCGTACGTGCGTATTGTGACGTTGCTTCTCAGTACTGGAAGGTGGGGAGTTATTCCACCAAATGTAAGATATCTCGTTTTCTGTCATTCGTCATTCATATAGATTCGGATCCAGTGTCAACTTGACCTACTTCAGCGAGAATTTGGCTCGACATGTGATCGTCCAGGTTGCAAAAGGAATTCATTTTTTGCACGAAGAATGCGGGGTCGTGCATCGTGATATAAAGCCGGAGAACCTTCTCTTCGAGCGAATCCCCATTCAACCATCATACAACCCTATTTCGCGTCCGTATGACGAGGAAAAGAAGGACGAAGGTGAATTCATCCCTGGTATTGGAGGAGGTGGAATCGGTCGTGTCAAAATCGCAGATTTTGGTCTCAGCAAGGTGGTTTGGAACGAGGAAACCATGACGCCATGCGGTACTGTGGGATACACGGCCCCCGAAATTGTGAAGGACGAACGTTACAGCAAGAGCGTGGACATGTGGGCTCTTGGCTGTGTACTTTATACCCTGCTATGCGGCTTTCCACCATTTTACGACGAGAGTATCAATGTTCTCACCGAGAAAGTTGCGAGAGGCCATTATACGTTTCTGAGCCCATGGTGGGACGACATCAGTGCTTCAGGTCCGCCTGTCTTGTTGAAATGTAGCATGCTTGACTCAAATTTAACGTTTCAGCCAAGGATCTAATCACGCATCTGCTTTGCGTTGACCCTTCACAGCGTTATACCATTGACGAGTTTTTGGCTCATCCGTGGATCAATGAAACCCCTGCCCCTCCTCCACCTCCAACACCCCTTACAACCCCTTTGACATACATTCCGCTCGATTCACCCCTACTCCAGGCTGTTCGGGGTGGGGGTGGGCGCGATGGTCGGTCACCGGGGGTTGCCACTCTCAAAGAAGCGTTTGATATCACGTATGCTGTACACCGTATGGAGGAGGAAGGCACACGTCGGCGTGCCTACAAAGGTCCTGGCGGTGCGGGTGCTCGGGGCTTCTTACATGGGCTGAATGAATCCGATGAAGATGAAGATGGCGTAGCTGAGGTGCGAGCGAAGCATGGTCCTGAAGCAGGACGTGTACTTGAAGCAGAGCAAAGGCGCGCCAGGGCAGGCGAATCTTCTCCAGGCCAGCAGTCGCATCAATACAGTAACCGTGGTGCAGATCGTCACGTGGCACAGAGAGCATTGTATGATGGACGCGCGGGGACTCGAGATCAACCTCTACGGAAACGTGGCGCAGGGACTGGCAATGCCATAGGCTTCGACCTCGACCTTGACGGTGCGACGCTACTCGGCAGGAGACACCGCCGGGCCGCTGCTGAACCAAGTCCATTACGGCAACCAGCGTCCAACAATACCCCAGCAGCACATGTGGGGAATGCACCGAGTCCCATGCAAGGTATAGCGGAATGATAAGCAATGTGCCGCCTTTTCTTTCCTTTTTCCTCCTTCACCGGTCGAACCCAAGAATGTCATTGTTTTATTGCATGCGTTTAAGCTAATGACTTCCATCGGTCGCACTAGGACAGCTCATCCCTATATATATATCCCTGTCATCGATGTCCTCAGCACCTGTACGCCCTGTGTTTCAGCATGATGTTTCAACTAGCAGTATTCCCATCCTGTTATCTGTCAATAATGGTACATTTGTACGACTCATGATACTACGCTTTCTACCTATAGTGCAGAATGCCCGATGACATGAACGCAGTCAGTAACATGACAAACAAGGGGTCTTGTGTCATTGAGCTTATATCCACTATCGGATATCATCCACACCACTGAGTCCTTCTCAGACTACCGTCCCACGTACAAACGCTCAATATCACTACCGCAGAGCATGGACGTCCCCCTGGGACAGGAGAGGGGGTTTCTCAGCCCTATTGTATCCGCCAACATGCGGATACCACCATTGCGTTTGCGTTCGCCATCATACACACATACTCCGCCTATTGAGAGCTAAGGATGTCTCCTTCACCAGCTGATAGTAAGAGTTTGCGACCCATGAGAGTACTACATGACACCATCAACCAAGCACTCAGAACCCGTGAGAAAAGGTGCTCAATTTATCATCTATAAATCAGTTAGACGGGACAGCCATACATGCTACACATCTCATTGTGCAGATCCAGTTGGCCGTGATAATTAGGGAGAGCGCGGTGCACAAAGGCAGGCCAAACTTCATCATATTCACACATCCATACTGATTTCAAGTATTCTCACTGCTTGGGCCACCATCCAGCTATTTCCCAATCCAAAATAGAGACAATGTTGTTCCGGTCATCAAGCAAGATATTTCGAGGAGTCAGGTCGGAATGCGTGAACAAAATGCGATGATCGGCAGTTAACCAGCCACGGACCGATTCTATCTGGGCGCGTGTAGACGCTCCTAGCAAGCCTCGAGAGACAGAAATCGTTCAACTCCTGTCCAGAGTCGAAGGGGCCGCAAGAACGATCCAGAAGGCGGGTCCTCACAGGGCCACCCATTCAGGGAGCAGGATCTGACCTGACTAACGAGAGAGCGTAGTTCAGAAATGTCTCCTCGAAGTTGCTCCGCAAGAAGAGATTTATGATTGACATTCAATGATAACCAAACGGTCTTCAGGGTCTTGCCTTGGATCCACTCCACTACAATCCCCTCATGGCCAGTGCGAGACATGATCCAATGGTCAATAACCTTGGGGATTAGGATCGAAATGTTCTCGGAGATCATGATACAATGGTCAATACTTAACCCTAGGGATTAGTATTGATACGTTCTCGGAGATAAAGCGCATGGTTTCTGCTTAGAGACTAGCGGAGAAGGCCTGTTTGAAGGCGGTGGTCTTGGTGAGGCGAATGACCTGGGGACTGCTTGTGGATCCATAGATTTGAAGACTCCATTTTTTGATGTAGAGATAGAAATATGCGATAGCAAAGCGACCGAAGTGGGTAACTGTGAATTTGCAAATTATCACATCAAATTCATTGCGCTACCAACGGGGTCACCCATGAAATACTGTAATTTCAAGAATGTGATGTACAATACATGCCTTTGCAGTGATTGACAATGCTACCTCTCCTGGGAGAGGCAACGAGATGCTGGGCCTGGGCTCGATGGGCCTGCTTGTCTGGCTAACACTATGTGCTTGATGTGTACGATGGAGGCCTAACTTGACGAGACTAGGTATCTTTCATCTTGTACTGGTTTATTATGTAAATGGGATTAGTCAGCGTTTGCAGTTCCAATTAAGGTTTCATCGGACACCCAAAGTCACCAGGCAGCCCCGTTGACAATGGCCAAGTCAAAGAAGTGAGTACTTAGACCCTTGTTACTATTATACTTATCATTACTTACCATCATCTCAGCCACACAAACCATAACCAAAGCAAGAAGGCCCATCGTAATGGTATCAAAAAGCCCCAAATTCATCGGTCACGGTCGCTGAAAGGTGTAAGTACTAACCTTGATGGCTTGGAGCAGTATGACTGACAGTTTCGTACAGGTTGACCCCAAGGTATACTATCATGCGATGTGCTTGCCCTAATGACCTAACAGCATTATTTCCTAGTTTCGACGAAATGCCCGTTATGCACTCGCAGGCACAGTAAGTGCAATCCTCTGCTTTCGATCCACAGGCTAATAGAGTGACCTTGTTTTAGATAAAAGCTCGCGCAGAGCAGAGAGCAGCCGGGAAGGAATGAGTGGTTGAGGTAGATGGCTCACGGATCCGACATTACTACCATGTCATGTTCACCATCCATGCACTAGTCCAACAACCAAACTATATGATTAAGTGACAAATGTTAATATTCTGTCCCTATGATGTGCGGAACAAGATCACGGAACCGTAGATTTTCCCTGTGCCAAAACCTTTCGAAGGCGTTCTGCCTGGGTGACTTCGTAAGTCTTTGAAGTGACAAGGTGGTATGGAGACATACTGCAGCCTCTTCGGGTGGAAGAGCTCCTTTAGCTTTGTTGTGTTTTCTGGACTTGCGTGCGTAGGTTGGACCGTGCGTATAATTTCGAGATTCCGAGAGATTGGACAGCAACTTCGTGCATTCTTCATCGGTGGGGACACGCCCTTCCAACAGGGAGAAGAACTTATGCCTTAAAATTGCCTTTATGCCTTCAAGATGCGCAGATTGATACCACCCGTCACGTTCCTGGACAAATCTCTAAGTAGTTAGTTAGAACAAATGGCACAATAGTTACCACTTACATTGCATGTATCTCGTAATTCGACTTCGCTTTCAATCATGCTCACAAGCATAGGATCTTGTATGTCGCAGAGTTGGAAAGAAGCTATTTCGGAGCTTTGTGTTTTGCCGTCAAATATATGCGACCTCCTTACGCATGTTGAGAAATCCAGTACTCGTGTTTAGCAGCTTGACATACCTGTCCATACCAATGTCTGTATGATCACTTCGGACAGCAATATTATCGGGGTATTTGGCCTCCACCCGTGCCGTTACTGACGGTCGTGCGGTTGGGTTATTGACATTTCGAAAGTATAACCGTTGAAAGCTGATGACATGAATCAACCAGACCGTCACATCGCCTGTGAGTATTGACTTACAAGCGGGACGCAATGTTGACCCTTGGGTCATAGCCAAATTTTATGAGAGTATCGCGCCAAGGGCCGTCGATAAACACGTAGCAAAACAGTGGAATCAAATACTTCGTACTACAGCCACCACCATAATCAGCATAAAGAAACATCCAACTAATAAACAAGCCACACTTGCTGATTTCGCGCGCATCAAGAGGTGAAAATTGATTCAATAGGGCAAGTTTCGTCCATACGTGACGATCTTCAAAGTGCTATCGACAAGTTGATCGTTTTCAATAACTGCAGGGACAGAAATGCGAGCAGATACCCACCTTCTGTAATGCAGCTGATAGCTGGGGATTGGCTGATGCCCGCATTTCTTCTACCTGCTTGTTAGGACACGTTGGCACCTGTGCGGCAACGGCGTCTGGCATTATGCGAACTCGAGACTTTCAATTAGACACACCTCTTTCTCGGACATGGAGGTCGGAGTCACAGACCAACTTTTCCATCTGGACCTATTTATGTACCTTTTCTTCTCGAGGCCCGTTTCTTCATTGACGGAAGTCTCCACAACAGCCATAGGGTTTTGCTTGAAACTGTGATTATAATCAGTTAGCATGCCGTTGAATCTGGGTCCTAACTCTTACTTGTACATCTGAGGTATGCCTTGTCGGGAGAACACAGGTGGCGGTATCATCCTGAGATTACTACGAGATTCGGGTTGGCGATTTATTGTATCTTCGCCGTCTCGCAGGAGGGATGGGTCAAGAGTCAGGCTAGATGTGTCCATCACGGAGTACTCTTCCTTTTCCGGACCGATTTTGAAGTTTTTGATAGCTTGGGCTTTCACCCAAATCAGACTACTGCTTCCCAAGCCACCAGAGAAAAACGCACCGTCAAGCCTGTCCATCGCAACACGTAACTGGGCGATGGGATCCGACATGTCAGGCTGATACTGGAAGTCTGCCATGCCTTGTAGAAGCGGGAGAATGAGGAAAGTCGGCAAGAATATGTGGTAATTTGGTTGGACTCACTTCTAAACCGAAGCGTTCTGGGGATATTTCCTACGACTTCCGCGGTGTATTCACCGTCACATCCTACTTCATTGGGAGATTCTTGCGAGGGATTCAATCGTCGCCTTTTGCGTTTTATGACTTTCAAAAGTAAGTTATTGGTGCTTGTCACGTCTCCAGGAACGGGATGCGAGAATGGATTTTGAGGGCGGAATTTCAAGTCCACAAGATTGTCACGACCTTCGTTTCGTGCAGCCCTCCTGAAGACATGGTCGATGCAAGTCTGACCCCCCAAATTTTGTATGGCGATAGGAACCGACTCCCGAGAAACATAGCCGGGATATTCGATGGAATAAAAGTGCTGTGGTGGGAATGGATAAGGCGTAGCTTCGCTTGTTGGGTGCTGCATTCCTACAGAGTTGTGCGGAGTGCCGTAGACTCGAATCTCGCCTCAATTGTACACGACTAGAGAATAAGTAGTTCTGGCTCAAGTTATTTCGATCACGTGCTGCAGGTCGTGACACACGTCATATTACTTACTCTCCGATCGCGATATGGCGTCTCGCAGTACGCAACAAAGTAACAAGCCATTACTCGCTATTTGTACTATTAGGATTCCACGTTCAAGTTTCAACTAGACCGCACCATTCAATAATCACCAAGATCAGAGACGTGTAACCAGCGACAATCGCCGAAACATTTAAATATCACATGCGGGAGTCAAAGGTAACAGTAAATTAAACCGGCTCTCATCTGGCAGTACTTCATGGTACTCAGAGCAGATGGCTTATGGTACTTGCCCCCTACTTCGAGATGTTCATCTCTCTCGGAGGTAGATGATGCAATGTATCTTCCTTTCTCCTCCGTGTGCAATGGAAGGAGAGCCCCCGAGATGACATAGGTGCAGACAACGATATACTCCATCATGAGGTTCATCACCAGATATATCTTCCAATTTCCAGTGGTGGAAGACCATTTTGACGGACTCGGGACGAATGCGCTGAGAACAGAGTAGAGAACTCGCACAGCGAGAACAGGGAAAACAAGTGATAGGTTCCTGAGGAACTATTATAGGGTAGCGGGGGCTCAGTAACCCGCGAGCATGCAATTGTAGCGGACACCCTAATGCTTACCTTGCGATGGTTTGGCGGGATGCGACCGGTGGCTCGCCAAAGAAGTACGTTGACACATGATAGAGCAGTGTAGGCGACCACGAAGCACATTACGGCGGCTTTTGAATACGCCTGGGAAGACAGAGAGTTGGTTGGAGACAGCTTCGTGCCACCTATGACCGCCAAAGCTACTCCGATCACGAGGAGGATATGAATTTGACCGTGTAGTGCTTTAGTTACCAAGGATGGTAATACGTAGTCGGCGCTGGAGGAAGAGGGTCAAAGTGAGCCATCGTAACTAGTTGCACGATGCAGCGGCTTTACATGGTCATAATAAATCCAAGTGTTGTCAGTAGCAAAGGACTGAGTCCTAGTGCCTGAATAATACCAACAGCCTGAAGGAGTCCATTCGAGGGGTTTGACTGGGTCTGCGATTGAATTAATAGAGCAGATCCCACGATTCGTACTGTTTGACGGTGTTCGACAAAGCAAGCAAACATATGAAATACACCACATACCCGAGCAAAATAGGAAGAGAAATATCCAACCTTCCTTTCGGCTGAATCCATGTTGTCGTAATGCCACGAGAATAGAGATGCACACGATAGGAGCATAGACGACCAGTTCCCCAACTGCAATTTTACCAAAGTTATCGAGCATGAACGATTATTAGGGTGCGTCTAGATGTAAGTTGGATGGTGGGGGATTATGGGAACTTGCCTGAAGCCTGTGGGCAAGCATCGTCTATGGCGTAGCTTTTATAGTTCTGGCTAGGACTCGGACGAGTTGAAAGCGGTGAATCGCCTTGGAACTTGAAGCTTGAAGCGTGGACTCGGAGGGCAGTGCGGTACAAGCAAATTGAGCGCCGATGGGCAAATGCATATTACTTCATCTTCGGTCATCCACCAAGCTATGCTGTTACCCCATGGGCAAAATTCCCAATTCGGCATTTGCTTGTGTGTAAAATACCTAAGAAGAGTGTTTCGGCGCCTATCTAGCTATGTGGTCAGCAAAAATCACACATGGTTTTCCAAATGGGGAAAATGAAATTGCCATTTTTGAAAGTGTATACTACGGCGAAGATAAATCGTTTGAGCTAGCCCATATGATGACGACGACGACGCAAAATTGTATTTTTGACTTTCTCAGCGTTGCTCTAGTATGTCCACACGAAGTAACAGGTCTTATTACATGCCGTATACAGGACAAATCACATACGATGCGAAAACTGGTTGGTTGACCGTCACGATCATGCATTCGTATTTTCATATTTTGGTCTCACCGCTGGACAACCAACTCTTTGAGCACAAAGTAGTATACTGATACCAGTAGTAGTAGTACAGGAGACGTTTGCGCGAATGGAGATCTGAAAAGTAGAAATGCATGAGGTTCTGTATTCTGTCATCGGATCTCCTGCACACATTGCGAATTGCAATGAATAGAATTGGACAAAATGTTCGGCCGGGTGTCCGCCCGTAGGAAATAGCGTACGATCAGAATTGGAACTGTTACATGTCGTCCTCGGTATATGTAGAAGCTGGAACCGACACCGAAGCAGTAGCGGGCCACAACGGTGTCGTGCGTGTCGTAGCACTTGATGGTAAAACTGATCCAACAGTCAGATCGATATCGACAACATCGATGGTCAAGTTTCCCGATGAAGCGACCTCCTTGATAGTACCCGTAATACGGGCAAGCGTGTTTCGATCGGGCGTACGAGTTCGCATCCATCGACGGACATTGCCTTCGTACCGACATCTGTAAACAATGTAAAGAGAATACTTGTCTTGCAGGTTAAAGAAAATCATACGTTAGCACGAAGCTTTTCGTACCACCCCTGGACCACTGCGACACAGCTAAATCGAACAGTCGGGATCTGCCATCACTAGCAGAAAGCTCTGCATCGTTCAGAGCAGTTCCTTCTGCCCACACGGAGGCTCGAAAATGATCCGAGGCATCGCCACAATATAGGTCCAAGTGCTCAGCGTTAATTAATATCCTCGACAAGGGCGGAGCAAAGACAGTGCCACGGACCAGCACTATCGTGCCATCGGCAAGAAATGCTTCACTCGGTGGGCAGTAAACACGTAACTCGACGTCAACAACCGTTCCATTGGTACAATCCAACGCCGTGTCGTAGAAACAATAGTATCCGGGAGCCATCGTGTGACGACACCCTCCTGTTAGACGACATTTGGCCACGAGGTACACAGCGGGCATGATGCAAACCAAGGATATTAATTAATCTTGAAGGATTCGAGCGACATATACTTATACCAAGCAATGTCCTGCGTCATTGTGAAGCCAAGGGAAACCGAAGTACCGTAAGACATACAGAAAAAAAGTGAAACAAATACAATCAAACAGCGGACGGAGGTTTGGTTGACAAACCAAGTCCAGCAGAGGAAAGGGAGTAGGGCAAACAACAAAATGTCGAGGGGCAAGACCATACAATACGAAGTTGTAATAAGAATCCAAATCCCCAGTATCATCGCCTTGTGTCATTATGGTGAATTTTGTCTCGAATTAGACTTACAAGCCACTATGATAATATATTTCATTTTGACTTGGTATCTTGGCCTTTAAATGCATTCAGCATCTCCATTGCGTTCTGATGTCAATTGGAGTTATGTGAGGGACACGATGCACGATGTGAGAACGAGCACGCACCTCAGGATCTACATTCACGCCAGCATTTGCAAGGTCGTCTCTCAGCTTCTGCACACCTTTACGAAACGCGGGATTAGCCAGAAGTTTGAACAATTGCATGCTCGACGGTGGTCGATCTGGAGAGAAATCGATCCCTGTATAGCGATCCGCACACATGCAGTAGCAATTAAAACGTGCCACTCCAACCAAAGTAAAGCTAACAAACCTTCCTCCTTCATAAACCGTCCAAACTCTTTCAGGGCGAGCTGGCGTATTGATTAATATAAAGATAGACGTGGGGCATATCTGCTTACTAGTGCATCTGGATTGGTGGCAAGCTGCTGAAATAGCGGCGAGTCCCTAAAACTCGGATTCTCCGTTGCCTCTGCGCGGGGTGTGGAGGCGAAGTTTCGGACTCTGATGGGATGGACATGGTTCTGATTAGAGTATGTATGTCCCAGTCTTTGAAGATATGTTGTCTGGAGCGCTATTCGCAATTGTCGAACGGAGACCATGGTGGCTAGAAGCGTTTGAGCGTCTGTTTGAAAGCCGCGACGCGTGACGCGTCCTGTCAATCGTGTGCCGAACGCCATGGACGACGACTACTACTCGATTGACGCCATTCTCGCAAGCAACCAGGTGAGTTAGCCGTTGCATTTTAACGCGTAATTGACCACTTTTAGAAACTTCAATGCATCTTTAGTGTCGACGTTCCTGGTCTTGGCTATCTGGATGGCGGCACGGAGGAAGACGTATTTCGCCTTGAATCCTGGCTTTACTCGCTCGCTAACTACGTGGCTGAACAGATCAAAGTTAACACTAAAATCCAATTGCCCTACTGGCTAGCCTCTACATTGCTAATCGCGTAAGTGCCAATGCACAAGCGGTCAAAATAACGTGCGAGCATCGTTCCTAGCGACTATGCAGACTTCACAATCCCAACACCCTTCAACACACGTGTGAGGAATGCGCTCAATGCCGAGCCCCGGAGCGTTCGACTTTCAGCGTTGGTGGGTGGAGGCGGACAATGGTATGGTTTTGGAAAGATGGTAGCTCAATTGTGCGTCATGTAATCTTCTGATGGGGCCAGCCACTGGGGTACTTTGCTTGAACTGAGCTGCGTTTTTAGGCTAGAAAAGAATCAGGCGGATGAGATGTCGGATATGCTGATGAAAGCGAGTAAACTACATGTCTAGCTCGCATCAGTACTGATGTTATTTTTGGAAAGACTTTTCATCAACGCTTGGTTGATGTTATGGATCAAGCTCAACACTTCGGCGGAAGTGCCAACTCCGTGGGAGCCAGTGCTCGGTCCGGTGACACAGGTGCTGAATTTCGTGAAGGGCTAGAAGCAACTGAACGGGAATGTAAGTCCACATGTTATCTATCTCTTAAGAAGGCCTAGTTATATGCCATTTTAATCAGTGTTCTCCCTAGCTCAGGACAGCACGGCAAGAACTAAATCATGGTATGAGAGCACTGACAAGAAGCGGTAGCATTATCTGTATTCATGGGGTTTTACATACCGTATTATTTATCCTTCTTGCAATCTTCTGTACCGGTATCTGTCTGAGAGGATGTTTCCAACGACCCATGTCTTAATTCATAGACGAACCTAGGTTTCTGAATGAGTCTTCTGCAACACTAGGGCTTAGACTCAAAACTGACCACTTTACGCTAGCCCACAGCGCAAGAGAGATGCAAATGAGGGCGAAGAAGTGAAGGTTGCCCCCAGTAATGAAGAGAAGGACGACGAGAACTAGTAAGAGAAACACAAACACGCCATCCACGACCAAAAGGAAGGTCGGATGAAGAGAGGATCCTGGAGTAAGTAGATGGGATACTACCGGAATGTCGGCGAGAGTCCGTGTTTCACTGTCTGGGTCGGACTCGACAAGGTCGTCGTTACGCGACATGGGAGTCACGGTGAGGCGGCTCGCTACATGTCGCTGCTACATGGGAGGAAATTTTCGCATTGACCGAGGACTTCACAATATTGGTAGACTACTAGTAGAGAGACAAATACATCGTTTGAAGCTACCCACGAGTGTACTAGCCGTTGATATACGAAAGGACCACGAATTGGAAACTGGCCAAAAAAACACAACGCGACAGACACATACAATCAGCGACCTTGACCTACATTCGTGTCGATTCTAGAGTCTCCATGGACGTCACGCTGTTTCCCCGCACAACCTAGAGGCGAACCAGACGGTATGAAATAGTATGCTGGATAGAGTCAAGAACGACTGCTTACGACAGTGCCAATGGGGTGTTTTGAAGCAGCCACAGTCTCCTCCAACGCATCGTCGACGACAAGATTGAGGAAAATGTCGAATCCACGGAGGATGCCACTGATTTTGCGACCGCCCTGCAGGTGGATGAATAATTTTTTGTCCATGAACTATGATTCCATGCAAGTCTGTGAGCAAGTAACAATGTATATAGAGGAGAATTCGGAAGACCTTTTTCAGTTCAGGCTGAGAAGCTTTCGACATTGTCTGGTGGCGGCGTGAACTGGGATAATTCAAAGCCAGACAGGAAGTGACGTTTCGTCTCAGCCTGCTATCACATTCACACTTTACTATTAGTGTGAGTCTTCTTCTCTTCTATTTGTCGTATAGCTAACCTGCAGCTTTCTTAGAACCAGCAATGGACTGGAGGAGCGGCAGTAGACAAAACCCGACTGGTTCTGCTTTCCGAGGAATAAGCTCTAGAGCTCGAGGCAGGGGTAGGGGTAGGGGCGCGCCACTTAATACTCGTGGTGGTCACACCGGGCCGCATGGTATATCTCCTGCCGTCACTCCTGCACCAGCCCCAGTGCCAGCGCAAGCAGACCCCCCTCCTTCAATCCCGTCTCCTTCCAAGCCTCCATCTCGCAGGGGCTCACATCAGCCTCCTCGTGGCCCTCCAACCATTAGCCACCTCGACACTTCGAAGGCCTCCCATCAGCCTCCTCGCGGCCCTCCAAGCATTAACCATCTCGATACTTCGAAGGCCCCTCTTGCACCATCTATAGACCCGACTACTGCGCCCGGGGGACATCCCCAAGTAGCTCATCGTGCCTCCCACAATCCTATTACTGTCACTACACCCTCGATACCTTCTCTCAAACTAGATCCGTCGACACCAACCACCCCGGGCTCTCCCCGTCCAAAACCGCCTCGCAGACGATCCCATAATCGTACTCGTTCGTCTTCCAAGGCATCGACAACTCAGCAAGTTTCTGCCGTACCCTCTATTAGTTCCCTCAAGGAAAAGAACAGGGAAGCTCCACCTCATATGACGATAGCTTCAGCCCCTCCGGACGTTCAGTCATTTGACCTTCGTACCGATATTGACACCCTCGTGGAACGAGTACGTGCAATGGCCATGGCAGGCTCTGTCATAGAGAAGGAGAAGGACAGGGACGGCGTTCATACCCCACATGATGGCCATATTGATTGGGCGGGAGACGAGGATGATTCCCTTCCAGACTTAGACGATTGGGTCAAGCCAAAACAGACACACCATCAGGAAGCAGAGCAGAGCGAGTCAGGCATGCCGTCGGAGAGCCCAAGCCTCGCGCCCGTGGAAAAAATGGCCAATCTCAACCCACCATTGGAGGATAATGGCACACAAAAGAGGAGTGGTTTGGTTGGACCAAATCCTGAAGAGAACAAGCAATGCGCAGAAGATGGCACAGATGCCAAGAAGCTGAAGACTACCAGCGAACCCGGTAAACAAGTGGACGCTGTTTCGGGAAAAGTCAAAATGAGGGGGAGGCACGGTAGAAAGAAAAGCACTGTATCCGAACCTACTATACCCACCTTGGCCACTCAATCCTCAGCAGGCCCTGAGATACAACCCAGTGATGCCCCCGGTCCTGCGAAATCTCACCCGCCTTTAGTCCATCCTCTACCTCCAAAACCCCAACTCTCGGCTCCACGTGGGTTTAGATCGCGAGGTCCTATTCACACCAACCAGCCGGTAGCCATATCAGGTGGTAGTGTTGCTAGAGATGTCTCGTCAGCTGCGCCTTCTCGCAAGCATTACCCTGTGGAACCTTTACCTGCTGAGGCTGTTAAACCTGTTGTAGATGCTGAAAATATGCCGGCGGCAGCAGCAGCATCTCCCGAACCACAAGTGCGGATGAGAGGGTTTGATCCGAGCGTCGATTGGGCGAATGCACCGCGATCGACGCAAAGTTCCACCGTAGAATCCGTTCGTGAGGCTTCAGAAACGCCATCGTTTAGTCCTGGAGATTGTCCTGACACACATATCAGGAATCGTGCCTTTGACCCAAGCGTCGACTGGGCGAAGGCACCCAGAGGACCCAGTATCTCGCCGGCACGACGCTCGCCGACACGGCCAACACATTCTCCTGGACCTTCTGGCCGTTTCTCTCCCCCTTCCACCACCACCAACCCCCATACTGCCCCTCCACACGACCGCTCTCGCGGCACATTTCCGCATCATAATAGCTCCCCGGGATTATCCTCTGCGCGTCTCTCCCCACACTCATCTCCACAGACTCGCTCTCAGATGAACTCGCCTGAGAGAAGTCCACATCGCTGGCAGGACAGACAGGGACCGACGCATCTCCGTGCTCATTCATCGCCACAGACTGGCCCAGAGACACGAACACATGCGTCGAGACCTGTTATCACCCTTGACGCTCTATCAAGAATTTCACGCACTCTTGGTGGTTCAGGAACTACCACGCCGCCCCGCGGGCCCACCGTAGAAGTGGTCGTTGCTGACTGACCTGTTCAATGCCCAGTATCCAGCTGTTAAGCTACGTTTGTTGGCCCACATTCGTCGCCACAAATCATGGCCTCCTCCCAAAACCCATAATCACATCCCCTCTCCATCCTTCTGTTCCCATTTTCTTTCTATCCTATTTTTCAGCGAAATATACCGTCTCGACCTATAGTCTTGCTTTCTTTTGTACATCTGTTCGATCTGCCTGGAAGTTGTAATGCAATAACATGTATTCTGTGTTGATGTCTGATTAACTTGTGCTGTTTTAGGGCTTCGGCAACAATGTGCTATTCTGAACTGAAATATGACAATTCTAAGCCTACCGCTCGAATAGGTTTGGATCCGCTAGCCAGATTCGAGACTACGCCAAGGCTGACAAGTACATTCCGTAAACGACCCTCCCACATCAAGGAAACATCCTAAAACAACATTAATCGAATAACATCACATAGATGTAGACTAGAAGTGCTCACCGTATTAGTTGATACCCGGGCTTTGACAACGCCTTGAACTTCCTCATTCTTGGCATATGCTGTCCCAGAAGTGTCGCTTTGCCCACCTTTGTCATAGGATACTTCCGTGAGGTGCTGCATGGTGTTCCCAATGCCCAGACTGCGCCGTATCCACCATTCTGCCCCCATGGTCCATTCGCTCTCATAACTATATATGTTGAAATCGAAACGAGTGCACAATGATAGATCACGCGACACGCGAGCTGCATATGCAGTAGAAATATGACCCATCATGGGGTTGAAAATGGCGGTGATAGTTGTCGGAGGTTGGGACGAGGGAGATTGATGATTAGATTCAGACGGCAGAATAGTGGATGACGGGGGTGCTACATCCGGAAGTGTGGTGAAACGAATTGCAGTAGATACTGTATGACCAGACGTCAGGCACCTTGACTTGGTTGCGCGAATTAGTCCTCGCCTCCTGCACTTTTCTCTTTCGCACTGAAATAGAGCTCAGCTCCCGCAGAAAGTCTCCCTTTCAGGCCGCCCTCCATAGCTTCTTCTTCGTCGATGCGTTTGCGACCTTCAGCCCGCCATGACGAACGTTCTTCAGCAGCGTCTTCTGACTCGGCAGCGAGTTTTCCGAAATTGCGAAGGACTCGAACGCCCAGCATAGCATCATCAGCACTCCAAGTATACTCGGAGCACCATCTGCCAGTGTCATGTTGCAGAGATAGCATGAGATTACTCAATCCAGGTCCAGTCTGATTGTTACGGACCCGCTGTGAGGATGAAGTCATGACACTCGAACGAGGATCCGATATAGCAGCTACGATAGCCTGCAGTGTAGGGGATAATCGCGTCGAATACAAAGCGTCGAGGCGTCCCGTTGGGATGTATAGGCGGCCATACATAAGATAATCTGGCAAGGCATTAGTGATTTTGAAGAGCTAACGAGCATAGCTACCTCTGGTGTTCACTCTTTGGCCAGCGAGCCATTCTTCGTCTTTTCCTTCTGGTCGTCGTGGTTGATCATAGACCTTGAATCTATCCACAATGTCTTTGAAGCGGACGTTCCCAGACCGGAGTATGCTCAGATCACAGGAAGTGAAGATATATCCTACGGAGCCATTAAGAGAAGGCAGAGCATTCATAGAACATGTGGTATTGAAGAGTGAGTTGGGGGATTTAGAGATTGAAAAATTGAGCCCTCGGGGCACCGTAAAATCGAGGATGGCTTTCCCGCGAGGAGCTAGCTAAATAACGATGCCAGTGTAAACCACAATTGCTCACCTGTAGAGGACCGCGTTAAATTCGAGTATAAATTGTCCTCGTTCCATTTCGTAGCCTGGTAGTAACTTCGAAGAACATACGAAGTAAATGTGAACATTTCAAGTTCATCGCGCGTACGCCGCGGAAGTACAATAGCTAGACTTGAAGGCGTATAACATACACAAGTACATACATTTTCTAGTAGCGTTAATTGTCGCTATCATCATGTGAAATGCGAATGGCACTAGCAGACCTAGATAGGGAACTGAAGTGTTGGTTTGAGAATACTCACAGCTGTGCCAGAATTTGGTTAATTGTGGGTCGGTGTTCCGGGGACGCCTCCCAACATCCGGTGACTACGTCCCAGAGATGGTCATCCAAACCCCTCTCGATTATCTTGGTTTCGATGGGTTTCATAGGTCTTTCCCCTTTCTGCATCTGTAATAAAACCTCGGTTGTTCGTCTGATATGCTGAAATGGGGGTTCGCCGGTAAAAATCTAGACAAGAACCGTTAGGGTGTTGTCGCACTCAGTATATTAACTAACCTCTACGACTGTCATCCCGTACGCGAAAACGTCGCTATAGGTCGAAATAACACCGGGTGAACTGCACAATTCGGGGGCAAACCATCGGTAAGATTCAGAGACGCCCTTGCTCTGTGTGAAGGGAACACCAGTGATGTCTTCGAGAATCTTGAACCAAAGGGGTCAGATTGCATGGTAGCGGAAAGAAAGAAGGAAAGAGACCTTTGATAAGCCAAAGTCTGCCAATACGGGCTGTCCACTGTCATTAATGAGAACATTGGCCTGAAATAAGCAATCATCGGTTATTCATGCCTTCAGAAATTCGGCCAAGATGCCTTACTGCTTTAACATCACCGTGTGCTATCGGCTTAGGTTGGAGATTGTGGAGGAGGCTAAGGCCAGAAGCGATCCCCTGGATCTGATGAATGCAATTCAATGTTAAAAAAGGCACTAATCAAGTACGACGCATACGATCTCAAGCCTATTGGCATTGGGAAATTTATTGAGATAGCACAAGACATCGCCGTTATTCATCCAAGGACTAACCATATACCTGCGCAGATAGATCAGCCGCATCCCTATTCAAAGAGCATAGAACATACGGATATGGGCCGTCCTGGAAACATGCACCATAGAACGGCAAAATATAACGTCCTCGATCGATCTCCCAGACTTCTCTCCAGATAGCCACTTCCCGGTGGAACCTCTGGACATAATTCAGAACGCCGCCAGATGACAAGAGTCATGGACGGTTTCACCTTTTGTGTCTCTGGGGAGACATAAACGCCACGAACGGTCTTCAGAGCAACCTTCTCCCGGCCAAGCCACATGCCCTCCCAAATGTCGAAGGCTGCATTACCCGCAACAGGGTACTGACCAATACGTCGTGCTTCACCGGCCTTGAGATTTGTGCTTGGAGGGAGTTCTCCTGATTTTTTCTGCACGTTGTAAAGACCTCGCTGTAGGTCGTAATACGCGGGCGAGTCTTGCGTAGAAGCCCCGAGGTGCTGAAAGAATCGCGTAAGATGCCAACGGTACCCAACGAAATGATGGCGACGTACTTTTTGCAATAGACCTAGCACTATGGCCAGTTGGTCGCGGTCCTCTGCGAGTGTTTGCCTGAAAAACTCATTGTCCTCTTTCAGCTCCGTTAACATGTGTAATAGCTGGTCGTGATCTTCGTCTCGAGCCCTCTTATGCTCGTTCATCCTGTAAGAAAAAATCATGGAATGATCGACCAGAAGCTCCAGAGCGTACCATTGATGCAGCTGCATTTGCGATCTAATCTATACGGCAACCAACATCAGCTAAAACTGATGAATTGGCCGTCATTGACATACCTGGAATTCTCGACAACAGTCGTCCAGCTTGGTATGACACGCATAAATGTCCCTAGTGACTTGCTTCTGTTTGTAGAGCAATGCCCAGCGACTGAAGCCGGTGTATTCAGAAATAACTCTGAGTACCTCGCTGAGGTGGCTGGCAATGGCAATGTATAGTGATGACCATTGGCATTCCCAAAACATAGAGCTTACGCTGTGCAGCCCTCGATCACCCGGGTCATCTCAGAGCCCTTACTTTCTTGGTATGTTGTGTCGTTCAGTGCCAGTATAAGGTACCGACAACGCTCCTGTAACTGTAGAGCTTCCGCTCTGAAACGCCAACGCATGAGACCAACCATGGCACACCTCAATTCATTGAAAGAACACAAACCTATTGGATTGTATCTTGTCACAAGCCTTAGATATAGCAAGCAAAACCCCCAAGGCCGGCGCAAGGGCAGGGACGCCACTAAATTGAGCAGCGAAATGGGCAGCATTCAACGACATGTCGACAATGACTGCGGCTCCAGCTAGCACCTGGCTGGTGGGAGGCATATTGAGATAACGGCGGATGATATCTAGCAATTTCCATTATATGTATCTAGAGCGAGCACAGCGTTTGTAGGGGCAGTGGTTGGCCTCATGGTTTGGCACTTTGGCACCAGTAGGGGCTATATATATCAGTAAACTGTTACTATATGTTGGTCACACTCTTGCTTCAATGGTACACACCGCCCGATTATCCCTTTTGAGTCCTCCTGCGCTGCAGCTGCCTCCTTTTCAAACGTTGCTGATACAAGGCGATTACCCCGCTTCATCGCCCTTTCATTTATGTTTATCTCATTTGTCTTCGAGCCCACATGGTTCCAAGTCCAGGCCCATTCTAATCACGACGAATAACAAGTCCAAGCTCACCAAAGGCCTCGTAGACCTTAACGATGGCTGGCTGGCTGCCAATGCTGGGCGTGGAATGACTGCAGATTTGCTCTCTCGAATCCAAATATTGTGCGCCCAGCCTCGAACCAGTGCTATACAAAATATGGCGAATTGATGATCTACTTGGCATATGTCATAGCTATCCTGGAACGCCCGACCACTGGGTCATGCTGTTCTCTCTGCTTCGGACAGACGTTCCCGCGAAACTTGGGTCCATGTGTACAAATCTCGACCAGCCTGTTTCCCTGGTTGTTCTTCACGAGCCGTCGGCTTATTTTCTAGACAATGACCGGCCCAAATCGTGTGTGTGGAAGTAATATGTTCTGCACTGACTTATCCTGTCACGGACAGCTTCACAATGAGCTCCTACACGCGTTTGATCACTTCCGCGCTTGCATCATTGCGTTCATTAAATACTGCCGCTGGGTAGGCGGGTCGTTCTTTGCCATGGACCTGTCGCTTCTAATAGTCCGATTAGCCCTCCTCCTTTAGCTGTCTTTGATTCACGATTGCAGGAGCTGGCTTTACCCGTCTTGCCGGTCGCGATCAAGGACCCAGTCATTGACGGAAAAGAAGAAGAAGCAGACCTTGGGCCTGGACGTCGTTTTAATAAGCTCGATGTAGCGGTGGAAAGGTACTTTGACTTGATTGGTAGAGTTGAGGTTGGTGAGTCTGCTTTTACCAACGTCACAGTCAAAGGTCATATATCCTGATCCCACGCTCAGTGCCCGAGTCATCTCAACTTGCCGATACCACGCCGTATCGCATGCTCTTGTCGTCATCCGAGTACTCCAACTTTTCGCTATCATCCCCTCTCATATGGCGCTGGCGCAGGGTACGGGTTGAAACAGATGGGCCGCCGCGCACGGTCTTTCACTGGGAGATGTGATTATTATTATCTGACGCTAGTTGTCGTATTATTATCGATCGAGCCCCGTGTACAATTGCTAGTATATCAGTATTCCTACTTTCCCATTCCTATTTCATCGCACCGAATACGACGCCGCGGAATTGAAATGAGCCGCCAGTCGAGTGCAAGTCCGCGTTTGTTCATTTCACCCGTACAATGCAACTGGGGCTTCCCGTTTCACGCCACTCTATCGCTTCGATTGTGCCCAATAAACGACGCCTTCACGTTGGACCTGTCAACTTGTCTCATCGAAGACTGTCCGACGATGATATCGATAGCGATAGCTCAGGACCGATACAAGATAGCCAACCATTGCGGAGCAAACGCAAGGGAGTCCTCTATGCTTCGGGGTTGGGAGTCGCGTCTGCTAGTCTGTACTATATCCTTGTGAACGGACCTTCTCGGTCTGCGCCTACGTCTTCATCAACCCCGCTCGCGCCAACGCATTTTACCCCAGTCACCTTGACTGCCAGCATTTCATGTACCCCATATACAAAGTTCCTCACTTTCAAACTTCCATTCCATCTCATTCCGGACGCGAACACGCGCATGCCTATCTTCTCAGTCTACGTCAAGGATTCAGACATCCAGGTTGAGCGGCCATACACACCTCTTGAGGGTATTGACGCACAGGGCCAGATGCACTTCTGGGTAAAACGGTACCAGGGCGGGGAAGTAGGACGATGGCTCCATGAGCGTAAGGTAGGCGATGAGATCGAGATACGGGGACCCATACCGAACTGGAAATGGCAAGATGGAGAATGGGACGAAATTGTCATGGTGAGGACATATCATACTTAGACATGGTCGGGTTCGGAACACGAGCTCACGCGGACAAGGTATCAGGCGGGACGGGAATAACGCCATTTTACCAGCTCGCAAATGGCGTTTTTTCTGCGATTTCTGAAGGCGGATTGCCGCGGACACGGTTCACACTGCTCCACTCGTCACCTACACCATTGGATTTGCCACCTCGATCTATTCTGGGTCCCCTGCAGTTGTTTGCTCAGGTGTACCCGGAGTCATTCTCTATACGGCTGTATGTTGATGCCATGGAGCCTAGGGCGCCCCGTGGAGATCTGCCCAGGCTTGCCTCGGGGCGCATTGGTCGCGAGGCTCTTGAGCAGGCAGTTACTCGTCAAATTGTAAAGACAGACTGGTGGTGGACGAAGCTGTGGCCGTCCACTCGTCGACCGAACGTTTCTGGAAGAAAGATTCTTTTCCTTGTATGTGGTCCCGAACCGTATGTGCCACTAAGTCTAGCAACATCTATTTGTTGTAATGACGCTCGACCTAGCATGGTTAGCGCCATAGCAGGGCCCCGAGTGCAGAACACCGCGCATGGGGCCTCAATTGGTGGTATACTTGGTGAGATGGGGGTTGAGCCGCATCAGGTCTGTAAACTGTGAGTTGGCCCAGACTGATTTAATTGCTGTTATTGTAGATAAACTTTTCCGCACAACTGAGCTCGGACTGTACCAAATTTGTAGTCTAATAGATGTGATGAATGTATCTGTACAGTAATATTTTGGTAGAAAAAACAGCAGTTGTAGAGTCTTACGCAAGCCCGTGCCATTTTAAACGAGTCACCAAGTCTGCAGTCACAACGTTGAGTTTGCTCATTTTAGCACACAGACTTCAAGCAGTAATAACTCAATGAATATTCTGCAGTCACAACGTTGAGTTTGCTCATTTTAGCACACAGACTTCAAACAGTAATAACTCAATGAATATTGCTCCGGTTGCTCAGAAATTTTGTATCTGAGTTTATGTAGCTATAGGCAGGGCATAAACCCATAACATCTTAAAAATTCAAGTTATTTAATATTCTCATTTTTTGCCATCAGGTTGGGTGACAATCAGCAATTCAGGCACACATCTTGAAGGCAAGGCTCAAGAATGGTTCTACAGGAATGTGGAACAATTTGACTGCCAGGTCCAAGTTTGTACTTTGGAATGGTGATACTGTTACATCCATGCATTCCGCACTTTGGTTTCCACCTTCTGCAATATTGTTTCCATTACTACCCTACCTTTACTCAGCTCTCTGATCCCCACAGCCCCTCTGCCAGCAAGGGTACCTTGTTCCTAGTGGAACATCTGTGTCCCCATACTGACAGATGATGGGTACCTTTTTAGATATCATGCCTACATCCCCTCCCTGTGCTATGATCCCCAACTCCACTCATGATCTGCATTGTATACCTCTCCACTCTGATTCACAACGCATTACTCCTACCTACTTACATGTACCCTCTAGTATATAAACCCCTGTATTCATACTAAGTGACCTCAGTTTGAGTATCAACTACATCTAGTGTTAACCTTGTCCATTGTGTTCTTAGTACACTACTGTCATCACTTCCACACTTCTGCACTTCCACACATACTGTGGGACTGTGCTACATTACTTGGTCACCCTGTTCCAAAGTCCTGGGACCTTGTGATTGTTTGAGAGGCACAGCACATAAGCTGAAGCTGAAGTCCCTTCCAGTCCACCTTCCATCTTTTGTCTTATGGTTTACATGCCTGTAACAGATACAGGGCCTGCAGAAACAATTCCTGCACACCCTGATACACCACCATGTGTCAAACTTGTTTGACATGGTGTCCCAAGGGACAAAGACCATTCAGGAACCCCTGAATGATCTGATAAAGTATCTCAGTGTGGATGATAAACCCACCCCATGTATATACATTCTGGAAATGATTTGTTTCTGCATTGCATGAAACACTGTGCAATGAGGTGCTGAAACAAGGTGTTAAGACTGAGGCCTACATGTGGAACCCTGGGGTGAGCTTGACCAAGCTTGGACCAAGGCTACTAGCAGTGAGGGCTTAGCTTCAGCTTGTGTGCTGTGCCCTCCGCTATTGTGTGGGCCCTCATAATGAGAGAAGCGGAGGTGGATTAGAAACTAGTAAATGATTTCAGGTAATATCTAGTTGATTTCTGACTGAGGAGCAGGGTATATACAGAACAAGACTTATATACTGATAACAAGGGATAGGGTCAGACATAACTAGCTAAGGGAATTGAGCTGAGGCTTGGTGTTAAGACCGTGGCCTATGTGTGGGACCTCGGGGCAAGCTTGACCAAGCTTGGACTGAGGTTAATAGTAGGGAGGGCTTGGCTTCAGCTTATGCGCTGCATCATCCACTATTGTATGTGCCCTTGATTTCAGAATGAGGTTCGGACAAGAGGAGAGTAAGGGAATAAGAGGAGTTGGGGAGCTTTCTCATGCCTACCACCACATCCCAAAACTCAAAATTGTCATAACTACATACAAAAACACTTTAGCGATAGATAGTGTCATGAACCGATTTATTCTACTATAATGCTGAGCGCCTAAGCGGAACCATTTCCTCAATTGTCTCATCAGACGACCAACATCTTTTCATACTCTGAGCTAAGCCATCATCTCCATCATCAACTATGTACTTCGCTGCTACCATCACTCATGCATCCACCCCATCACTCCCCATGCAGATGCCAATCATTTGGGTTCCATCACCTGCCCACATTAGGCGACAATCTGGCAGAACTAGCACAGGTACCATGGACTGGGAAAGCATTGATCCCCATGAACTCTTCTTCGATCCCAACTCAGGACGAGTTGAGTTACCAGTGCATCACATTCCCCATGAATATAAAGACAAGCACAGTGTGGAGATTGAGATATTGGAAAGTGGTGTTAGCTTTCCATACAATCCTTACCATTTCAACTATTCCATTTATCCCCCTCGACCACTTAATTCTACACCAC
>QFFB01006557.1:3400-35707 GCA_003316465.1 Ramaria cf. rubripermanens
AATATGCTGCTAATGGGTCTAGGCCCCCTGAAAAAAAAAACGACGCCCAAGGGTTTTTGAAAATGCTATATACAAGAGGACATTAGTACTGCAGTGCATGGAGCTCCGACTTCGGACTCCATATAAGTATATTAGCATTCGAAAATTTGACTGGCCTCCTGCCCCTAGTTCATCAGCCTCATGGTGATAGATGCACTAGATATATCGTACTTGCCGTACGCAGCAGTCCGTCATGCATCGCAGGCAGAGCAGTATGCACTATGGCCCAGTGACCATGCAGACTTATACAGTAAAAGATTACTACTAGGTAGCAGCTTGCTGCCGACATGCCGCTAAAGCCGTCCTCCGACTTGCTTTTCCGTTCACATATGGAACCGCAAGGGGGTTTCAAGAAGAACCCAAATTCGAAGGGAATTCGAACCATGATATCATGTTTGAAATTTGAACTCCGGAGTTCATGTGGAAATTACACCTTTGTGAAACGCTCTTTTAGAAAAATGAGACATGTCAATTATGGACGAACTGACGACATCAACAAGGTTAAAATAACTAGCAGAACCTCTTCTGCAGAAACTATGTCCTCACCCAGCCCCACGCATCTTGTAATTATAACGGAGCCCTTCATTTACAGTAAAGTACGTACCGTCAGATACGAGTTGTCGACGTCCAATCTCATTGCTTTTTCAGGACGCCTGGCAAAGGAGGTCATGAACATAGCTCTGGGAGAACTCCTTGATTGATCATGTACGCCACGCAGAGATCTACTGGACGTCTAGGAGCGTCTAGGCTAATCATTCTCTCAAGAGTGGCCCGAGTTCCGAACAGGATTACGCAGTCGCCAGCGATTCAGAAGACCAAGGTGAAGAAATGATTCCACTGGTACATGCCATTCACATACTGTTCCGCCGAAATGCGACAGGGATAATCGCATCTCCGGGATCCCGTACACTTAGACAACGAGCGACTGATCCAATTTGAGCAGCCAGGGCGACCCAATGATCTAAACGATGCAATTTCACCCAATTTCACATCACCGAGACGGGCTTGAATTGCGACTCATACTCCTTTATCATCCTCCATCAACAACCTTGCTGGCGAGATCACATTACAAGTAAATACTCAGGTCAGCGCGAAAACCTGAAGGAAGTAATTACGTTGCATTGAGGGGCAGTCCGAGAGAGACACTCGGACTGCTTCTTGCATGCCATCCTGATCAATCCCTCTGCCTCAGCAAGCTCGCAAGCTCATGCATGACAGGATTTGTGCAGTCAGGGTGACCCGAGGACCTAGACGAGGCAGTTTCATTGCACCGTTTCGCAGTCGAGCTGATCAGTGCACCCCATCCGACCCGTCCCCCTCAACGGCGTCGCTGCCACTCTCATGGTACTATTTGAGCAGTCGACTCGATGTGAGGACCTGGGGAGGCCATTGATACATTTTCTCAATCCCTCGATCCACTTCCTACCGGCCATCTCTCAACTTGCTCAGCTGCCCCTAACCCAGGGAAACCGTTTGTGGAGGCATACGCCCACACTGATAAGGTAGTATATCTGCCCAGCACCGTAGATGCTATTCAGATTGCAATGGCATGTGAAGTTGTACGTGCGTCTCAACGCGTTCATTCTGCCAAGGTATAGACAAGACATGCAGATTCTAAGCATGACCCAGCCTTGGACGTTTATCATTCTGCAATCTAGCTCCTACCCCGTCTGGCAATGCTTGGCCTGGATTTGCCGTCACACCAACAGGCCTTGACATCTGGTAATGATGGCCTAGCTCGGGATGTTGCTGCGCTTGTGCTATTCGATCAGGTTGATATGGCAAGGCTGTCGGGCTACTTGAACAAGGCTGTGCAGTGTTTTGGTCGCAGGCGTTGCAACTTCGTACGCTCATGACTGACCCCCGTGACGTGGCACCAGAGCTTGAAAGCGAACCCCTCGCACTTGAGCAGGGGTCGCTTCGAGATGTGTCACGGAATATGTCCGATAATGGGGAAGCCATGATGTCAATGGAGCGCGAGGCATATTCCTTCGGTCGTCTTAGCGACGAGTGGCAAGCAGCCTTCGGAGAAGTGTGCCAATATATGAATGGTTTTGAGGATTTCTTGCGCCCACGGCGAGCGTCTCTACTGCTGAGAGCTGCACTGAAGCTCCAGTACCAGACATCCCGAATGCAAGTAACACTGGTTGCGCCGCATTAATATTGACTTCGACTCTTGTCCAGCTGTCCACCTGGTGCTGACTTTCGCCGACATGACTGCCCTCGTGAACGCCAGGCATTCGAGATTCTTCCCGCTGTGTCTATTCACGCTCATCGCTCATGTATAGGGTCGTTCCCTACGTTTCTTGAAGCAGACTTTGGAGAGCCGAGACTTGACAAGAGTCCTGATCGATACATTCACGGTGTGACGACTTCCAGCTCCTGTGGGAGTCAGCGACCAAACCTATTATTCGCAAACTGGGTTTGAAGGTAAGCTGGTTGTCATTTTTAGTGAATACTTCCCTCGTTTCGAGCTCACTACTGTCTACAGAAATCTGATCCACCACCAAACTTGTGGTGGAGCCTCATAGGACCTTTTTCTTTTCTTCCAATACACGCAGCGGGGACATACGACGCTGGGCAGCCAGAATAGTCCGCAAGCGTGGGGCAGGTTATTTCGCATCTTCCCACCGCATCCGTCGCCCATTTTGCATGTCATGGGCAACAACATCTAACCCACTGGAGAGTGCCTTAATGCTTCATGATGGCCCGTTCAAGGTCTCTCAAATTATGCAGCAGCCCACTCCGAATGTAACACTACCTATCCTCAGTGCGTGCCAGACTACGATCAGTGACGAAAATTTTCCCGATGAGGCGATTCACCTTGCATCGACGCTGCCATTTGCCTGCTTTCGAGGAGTCGTCTCAATATGGTGAGTTTACTGGTTGCCGCCAGACTTAGCGTTTGACCGTTTCTTGGTCCATTTCCGACGAGGATTGCCGCAAGGTTGCATACACTTTTTATAGGAACTTCTTTAGGGAGACCAAGTTAAATATGGCAGACACTTCAACCCGATACCACTCGAGCCCTCCGTTTGGCTGTTACCAAATTGCGCTCTGAGGAAGTTTCTTTCGTACGCTGGGTTCTGTTTATTCATTCGGGGAGGTGAGTGGCGGAAAGACTGCTGCTGCTGGGCTGGGAGCCCTCCCTGTTTGAGGCGTAGTAGACTTGGTCTTCACAGTTTACCTTTTTCAAAGATACTTTCACCAATTCATAATAGCCATGCAATGTCGACCACGCTATCTCTCCTTGCAAGCTTGGTTACACCCTTGTTGTAATAAGAGGCCAATTTGGCCGTAAT
This sequence comes from Ramaria cf. rubripermanens, assembly GCA_003316465.1. Classification (NCBI taxonomy): domain Eukaryota; kingdom Fungi; phylum Basidiomycota; class Agaricomycetes; order Gomphales; family Gomphaceae; genus Ramaria; species Ramaria cf. rubripermanens. The sequence goes on from QFFB01006557.1 coordinate 6,742, forward strand.
GCATAAAGTTTAGGTATGTATACTGTATACATGAGGAGGATTGTCCTATGAAACCAGGCAGCAGCGTACACTTATACCCCTGGCCTGCATCAAGCTATCACCCTACTGAGTACCAGTAAAATACCTTTACGCATGACCAACTACTGTCACTTATTCAATCTAGGAACCAAGTCTACTTGTTACCCATGACAGGCGCGTTTACTGCACATAATACAAAGGGGGGAAATACCTAGGATACGGTGAGACATACAGCTCTGAGGTTCACGGGTGACGATATGGGAAAAATAATATGGAAGTGGAGACGCTGTAAGGTGACAGTGTAGAGCGAGTTGTGAACATGTGGCATAGGACGGCGAAAGAGAAAGGAAATTTGACCGAGACAGACACGATCATTCCTCGCCATCCCGCTCGACGGATGCGGCCCTAGATTGCTGCGCAGTGCCATTTTCCAGTGTCTTTTGTGCCGCATCGGGAGGCGGTGGTGGCTGAGCATGTGCAGCACCAAGGGCCGCCCTGAGGGCCGCATTCTCGACTCGGAGCTGATCGACGAGCGCACGACATTCCTCCCATCTCCGGTTGGCTTCATCGGCAGACGCAAGTGCAGTATCCAAGAGTTGCGAGCGAGATTCGAGCGCTTTGACGTGCCTGGTAGGGGACGATGAGTGAGTAATTTGAATGGATTATCATAGGCCTAGTACGTACGCATCTCGGCGCTCTCGGAAGGCCCTCTGTGCCTTACGATTCTGCTCGGCTCGCTTACTGGTACTCAACTGTCTGCCTCCAGGAGCATTCGACGAGGGCTGGGAAGGACTAGCGTCGGGAGATGTATTGGCAGGGGGAAGGGGCGGCACTGGGTTGCCCTGGCTGTCGACAGGTTGATGTGGTTGGGCATAGTATGCCTCGTACTGTGCATGGGGCGGCGGGGGCGGCGGCGGAAGCTGGTGGGGCTGCTGCTGCTCGGGTGCGGGTGATTGGAGCTTGCGCTTGCGACTTGGACGGGCCGACGAGGTAGAATCGGTGGGTTGAGTTTGGGAAGGCTGCTGCTGGGCAACAGTGGGATCCTGTGTTGTAGGTGGGAGTGGAATTCCCTGGGGATGGACGTAGGGCGAATTGGCTGTAATATGGATGGGTGAGCGGAAAGAACAGGAGGATTAGCTAATGAAGGCGCACATCGCCTCGCGTCGTGGGGTGGAGGATAAGGAGGATACGGCTGCGACGGAGGACCCTCCTGAGGCTGGTACTGGGCCGCCTGAGGTGGATGTGGAGGGTGCCCTTGCAATTGAGGCGGGTTTGGTGGATATCTGTGCATTGTCTGGGTGACTAAGAGGGAGGGTTACTTAACAGAGGGTTACTTAACCCGTCGCCTTTTTATCTGTCAGCTTTGACCCTACTCCGAACTTCCCACGCTGGTATCCTTTCACTCTCCGATCCTGCCACGATTTCAAGCCCCGATAGGTAATTGTCGTTCGTCCTCGCTGCGGCCACTCTTCATAAATCTCCACCTTTTCTCTCCCTCACCCGCCGCAGGACCGTTTTCTTTTCAAACTATAAAATGTCCGAGCTGCCTTCTAATCCCAAGGACGACCTTCCTCCCCCAGTTCCCGTAGACGTAGCGGCGAGTGATCTTGCAGTAGCAGCGCATAAGGTTAAGCGGAAACCTAGCAGGCCAGGTGACGCTGAACAAGGCGAATCCGTTCCTGCTCCGTCGCAGCCTGGAGATGAGAAAGGGAACGGCCATGCGTCAGCAGATGACGAGGGTGAGGCCAAGCAAGGCGAGCAGCAGGCAGCGGAGGCTATGCAACAACCTCCCAGCGCTGGCGCTCCTGATACGCCTGTTGAGCCTGCCCCGTCGCCCAACCCGTCATTTGAAAAGCCCACAGATGCTTCCTCAACCAATGCCATCAAGGCAGCTCGCCCAGAGTTGACTGACAAGCCCGCCCCATCCAAGTTGAAATCAAAGGCGTTGCGCCCAAAGAAACCTTCATTCTGGTCCCGTTTATTCCATGCCTTGGTTCCCTGTACAGGCCCTTCTTCTGCGCACGTCACTCACCTTAATATGCATTCGACGTCCGCCACACCCCTCCGCGAGAAGCAGCGCGATGAAAAGAAGGACAAGGCCCAGGAGGCCTCTACCTCCACGGGCCATACCCAGACACAGACTGCAGAACCTTCCACCACCGCCACTCTCGCTCCCGCAGCCCTCACACTCCCCTCCCAACAAATCCCCCCAATAACCCCCCCCGCTCCCACCCCAGTCTCCGACCCTGCTGTCATTGTCCCTCCATCTCCAAAATCACATCGTTTGCCTAAAGAGGTAACAGCTGGTGTGACCTCTGGTGCTGTTCAGCCTCCTGGCTCTACAGGTGGTGAGGATCCTGAGTTGGAGCGTGAGCGCGAGAGCGATCGATCCGACTCAAGTAGCTTTACAGATGATGAAGAGCATGAACGGGGAGTGTTGAGTCCAAACGTTGGCGCAGGCGCTAGCACTGGGATGCACGAGGAAGATTTGGAGGATGAAGAAGATCGGCTGATAATGAGTGGTGGTGTAGGCATCCCCATAGGACCTGTGAGTCTTTTGTTTCACGGTTCTAGTGGTAGCCTGGGTTGCGCCTGTCTTTCACCCTCGTTTACATCACTGACTTTGCTGTGAGATGAGGCTGAGACTTTGTTTTCAACTTTAGGATGGTATTCCACGACCACTACTCCCACCCCTAGTCTCCCAACACTCTGGCCGGAAATGTCTCGTCCTTGACCTTGACGAAACGCTTGTGCACAGTAGTTTCAAGGTATGTGGCTCAGGCGAGACAACTCATTTGATTCGCTTCTGTTGTCATTCTCATTAATTGCTCATGGCTTATATTCGCTTCTTGCCCCTTTTGTCGCACAGCTTATCCCACAAGCGGATTACGTGGTCCCTGTGGAGATAGAATGGCAATGGCATAATGTTTATGTCATCAAGCGACCTGGTGTCGACAACTTTTTGAAACAAATGGGCGAGCTATACGAGATTGTGGTATTTACTGCTAGTCTCAGCAAGGTATGCACAAAAATATGCCTCTCTCGCTCTTCTCTGTTTGAATGCTGACTCTACCATAGTACGCGGACCCTGTGCTAGATAAGCTCGATGTACATAAAGTTGTATCTCACCGTTTATTCCGCGAAAGCTGCTACAATCACAAGGGCAACTATGTCAAAGTATGTATCTCATATACAGTACCAGTATCCATGCTGATATTTTCGTGTAGGACTTATCTCAACTCGGCCGGCCATCGTCAGACATGATAATCCTTGACAATTCGCCTGCCTCGTATATATTTCACCCGAATAATGCTGTACCAGTTTCGTCGTGGTTCAACGACCCGCATGATACGGAGTTAACGGACCTCGTGCCGTTCCTGGCCGACTTGAGGACGACGGATGACGTGAGGGGTGTGCTGGATGGCGGTTTGTAACCGGAGATATTCAAGCTCAACCGTTAGGATGATGACTTTCATTGGACGCTCTGTCTCTCGTTCCGCTCCGCCTTGCCTGCTACCCGCTGTGACAGCCATGATCATACCATCGGGACCATCGCACTCTTCATTATACCCTTGCATCGCTCAAAATTGCTACATCCGCTGTCTACATGTACAACTCCCACACTTTCACACCTCACGCAGGGCATGTGTCATCCTTCGTTATCCATTCCTCGACTTCTGCAAGCAAAGGTCTCCGCCGATATATACAATCGTCCACACGTCCGTTTTTTTCGTTGTTCATTGCTCGTTTCTGTCTTGCTATCCAAACGTTTTTCTCCGCACTTTACTTCTTGACCTTACCCTTCTCGTCTGCACTTCATCCTAACCCACCCTTTCACCTCTCTCGCTTCACGACCGCGCGCATGAATTCATGATCTTTACTCTACCCCTCCCCCCCGGAAGCAGGAGTCCCTCCCCCATCCTTCTAGTCTGTTTGTCTTTCCATTGAGTGTGTACATACAACATCGCGGCATCTGGGTCTTTTATTTGTGTTTCTTTTACGCTCGGACATCCCGGTATAAGCAAAAATAGCCGAACTCACGTTCTCTCATGAGGTGACCACATGTTTCTAAGTCTCAGGTCCGCAGCCTTGTGGACTGCCCCGATTTCAATAGATCAATAGAATAGATACACCTTTTGGCGTTATCGCTTTGACTGCGCCACCCCCTCAGGCACAAAGTATGACATTAACCTCTCCTCACTCACACCCACTACTATTCACCCACTACTACTGCTACTTGCTGCCTTCCGCCCCAGCCCATGGGTTGAAAAAAATTCTGCGTCCGGACTCTAAAGGGGAGTCGCGTCGCGCCTCACCCATCCAGTGGGGCGACGAATTATGTGAACCACCCCCGCTCCCGCTCCCACTGCCATGACTCGAGACACGCTCCAGACTGGCATTGCCTGACCCGGACCCCAACGCACGCTGCAGCGCCTCCCGCTCCGCAGGCGACGGTGCAAAAGGATTGTGCAACGACGAAAAGAACGAGCCAGCCATACTCACTCGAGGAGGGGGCGGCTCGATTGTTGGACTTGGGGCGTGGATTACGTCACTTGTGAAGGTGGGAGTACCCGAGTGGGCGCTAAGTGCGGGTGGACGGCCTGGAAGCGTGAACTCCTTGGCGTCAGGATTTAAACCCTTCTCCTTGGCTGTGGCGGACATCCAGCGGCGAGGCTTGGACATCATGGGCTCATCCTCGTGCGAAAGTGACCTTGGACGAGAAGGGAGCACTGCACGTTGAGAATCGAATGGATGAATATGGGATGAAAGCCGGGGTTCATCAATAGGAGAATGTAGTTCGTCAGGTGGAGAGGGGCGAATTGCCGGAATGCGGCCGAAGAAAGGATCACTACTTGGCATGGTGGAGCGAGGACTTTCCAAGGATTGTATGAGGCTACTTGGTATCAGCGACGAACTAACAGGAGACAGTGGTCCATGGTATGTCGGAGCAGACGGAAGAGGCACCTGCGAATCTGCGAAGGGGCGGTACTGTGTTGAAGCTATGTACTGACCATCTAGCGTGGTCGCGTCACTATTGCCGTTTGCATGCGGGCCAGTTGGGGCAAGATTTGAAATGCCACCAAGGATCAAGGGACTAGGTCGCGGAGACCATGATCTGCGGAAATCGGCGGACGGTCGGGCAGTATCTGTTCCCAGCGTAGGAGCTACTTGATGACTGGCAAACTGGGGATGGGGTGAACTCTGAGTCGAAGGCAAGAGAGGGGGCGGCCAAGAGCTCATGTCAGTCTTTGAGACTGCAACATGCCGCTGCCTGCGAGCCTCGGCGTCCTCCTTCAATTTCTGGAGCCGCGCCGTCTCCTCTGCAATCTTACCTTCCAGATCCCTTGCACGTGAAGTGAGTGCACACACGACATCCTCAGCAACCTTAATTTCCTCCCGCTTCGCGGCAAGCGTCTCTGAGATCTCACCCCGCGCTGCATCAGCCTGAATGCGACTCTCCATAGCTCGGGCCGAATCATCCACCATCCGTCGCTGCAACTCCTCAACTTCACGCCCCAGCCGCTCTATCTTCCCACTTGCCCCATCCCGCGCCGCCATCGCCGCTTTGAGTTTCTTTTCCGCCTCGCGCTTACTGCCGTCAGCTTGTCGCCTTGCATCATCTAAGATTTTTGTCCTTGTCTTAACCTCAGCTCGTCCGGCATCCTCACGCCTTTTCATCGCACGTGCAGCATCGACTTCTGTTTGGAGACTTGCATGAGCGCGATCAGAAGCGTCCTGGAACTCTTCCAATTGAGCGTGCAAGTCGGACGTCGCACTGCGGACGGCATCCAGCTGCTTCAAAATATCGGCAATAATCGGGGATTGATCATGCGTTGATGATGCATGCGCACGAGCAGAGGCGTTGATATCCGGAATGGCTGTTGGCAGAAGGGGCGGGCTATGGTGGACGCTGCTGCCCTTCCGCGTGTCAGGAGAGGGTGGTGCGACGCGCTTCGTATGAAGTGGGAGAGAAGCAGACTTGGGAAGCGGCGGAGGAGTGGTGGAGCGTGATGGCGTATGGGTGTGTGCATGTGCGTCCCGTCTGTGCGATGAGCCGGTTTGCAATGAGAGCCTCTCACGAAGCGCTGCCTTGGTACGTGGGAGTGCAGCAGAAGAAGTGCGACGCGGGATGTTTGCCTTGGAAGCTTTATGAGTAGAGAAAGTTTCATCAGATTGACGACTTCCACTCCCCGACTCAACATCATCACCACGTGATCGCGCAAGCTCCCTCTCACGCAAAGCTGTATCATCCTGTGCGGTGAGTCTAACTTGCCTCGGTTGCATGTTCATCTCCAGTCCGAGCCACCACTTTCCAAAAGCCCCAACAAACCATGCCCCACGCGTGGAAGGGTTGCTCCACGAGATCGGCTTGGGTGGTTGTGCATGAACATGAGCAGGGTTAGGGACCGGGACCGGAGCGATCGCCATTTCGACAGGAGAAGCGATGGCAAAAGTGAGCACGGCGAAGCTACGAAACTGGTATCCGGGCGTGCGTAGCGAGACGGAAGCCTTGTTGGCAAAATGAAAAACAATAGGTGTTTCAGTGGTGGACGCCGAAGTATGTCCATGACTAAAACCATGCCCGTGCGAGGTGCCATGTTTCCGTGTGTTTTGTTGGTCAAGCAGACGAGCGCCGTTGTGGGGCCGGCCATCCTCGTCGTAGTCATCTGGATCAACATCCTGAGCCTCGCTGAGACGTGAGAGATGCTGGCGAAAAGCAAGTTCGGTGAGAAAAGCGCGGAAAGATGCCTCGGTAGGATTTGTAAAATACGCTGTAGCAGATGAGTGTGTATGCAAAGAAACGCCTGAAAAAACATACCGATCAAGGCAAAAATGGCCACGATGAAGGTAGCAAGTAGGATGGATGGAAGATCAAGAAGTCGTAAAAAAGAATGAGAAACTGTGAAGGGAACTCGGAGAGAGATGACGCCAATGCCACCAAGGGCGATGCCCATCATGAGCCTGAGCGAGTCAGACGTCGAGGACGCCTTTGCCTCTGGACGACGATGGGCAAGCTGAAAGAGTTGCCTAGACAGATTGATTGGGAACCAACACACTCGAGCCTTCTTTATAAGAACAGCGCCAACGACAACGACTGGACAAAGCAGTGGCCACGGTTATCTCCCTTTTTTTCACTCCGACGCTACTGCTTACATACGCATCTGCACTCAATAAATTTTGACTCGTCTAGCGTGACCGCATCAATTGTGGGATCGTTCAGGGAGACGTCCATCAAAGCACCGGCACACAAATTTCACTGTTTTTGATCCAAGTCTATGCAGAGTGGAGAGTGGGAGGCTTGCAAAATTAAGAAAATAAATGCACAAATGATACAGCTGTGGCACCAGTGAAATTCCTCATCCATTCGAAAATACTGCAACATTTCAGGGCTGATGCTTTGGGGGATCTGGTGGAGGTGGAGTTTCCTCGGCAAGCTTAGCTTCCGCCTCTATGCGATCGCGGGCCCGAACGACCTTGGACAGCAAATAATGAGAGTGATTTGGTGTCCTCGATGCCCGTGTGTTGGGCCGCGGTGTCTCCGCAGTTGCTGCTGGTGGTGAATTCACTGCGAACAAATGTTCGTAGTTCTGCTCGTTGATGTCAACAACAGTCTCCGCAGCTATGAAAATATATTCATTCGCACCTTAATAACTTGCTCCATCGCCTCCCCTCGTTTCAGATTCAAGATCAAATGTGCCTCGTCGAGGGTCATTCGGTGTTCTCGAGTGAGCTTGTCCGTAATGGAGCCCGTCGTCGCATTACTCACTCCCGCAACCTCTGACGCGCCTCCCACTGGTCTGTGTTTCGCATCTGAAGCGGTCGGGTATCAGACTAGTTGTGTTAAATCCTGGGGGAAACGGTCAATGGCTCAACTGCGTATGGCCTGCCGACCGGCCTCAAAGAGGGCTTTGCCAAAGATTTGTGAGCCAACTATCAGAATCTGTATGATGACTTTCGGCGCCGACTGGTGAATATGAGTGCCATCCTGTCATACACCATTTTAACACGACGTACCATAGTCGGGAACCGTTACAGAAAATTCACTGGGACTGTTGACGTAATCATCTGCTTGAATTTTGGTTCCGCTCAAAAAGCAAGGATGTCGACACCTTACCTAGGCCCCTCTCCCAAGAAACGTAAACATGCCCAAGACGACAATGCTGGGCCATTTCCCAAAAGGTCAAAAAAGGAGCGGAAACATAAACACCGACATGCTCACAGCGACGATGAGTTCGTCCTCGTCAAGGCGTCCCTTGTCGTTTCCATACCTCCCGTCTTTGCGTCAAACCCATCCCAAGGTGTAGAGGAGATGTTGGACTCTATGGTTATGCGGTAAGTACCCAAATCTCGTCCCCTAGCTTCCCACTTAGGTTTATGTGTAAGATATATTCCTCCGCTGCGTGGCGTCGTCCTCACACATTCAAACATACGCTTCCTACAATCAATGGCAAATATACAAGGGGACTCTCCCTATGCTATTTGCAACGTTGGATTTGATGCCACAGTATGGAGTCCGCGCGTAGGACAACGTCTCAGTGCGTCCTACCCATACTGTCACCGGATCGCTCACAACCTCATCCTCATACATGCATCACCGCGCTGCTGTTATCGCATCTCAGCCGGACAAATTAACCTCTGCTCGCCAGACCACGTATCCCTGCTCGTGCACCGTACCTTCAATGTTTCTATCCCACGCCATCACATCCCCCGCACAGAGTGGGTCTTTGAATACGGGCCTGCAGAGAATGATCCCGAGTATGGTGCCGGTTCTGCCGGTGCACGTGCAGGGAGGGGGGTAAACAGAGAAGACCCGGGAGTAGACGCCGGGCCGAGTGAAACCCAGGCGGAAGGCCAGGACGACCACACGACAGCAAGTGCTGGTCGATGGGTCCATGCTGTCACAGGATTGCCACTCGGATCCGACAGTGCTACACTAGAATTTATAGTGGTTGGGTGAGCATTCCCCAGCACCCTCCCCAGGCCCTCCATCGACGCCCGAGCTGACCTTTTGGCATAGTCTAACCATTGCGAACCAAATGCTGTCTCTTGTAGGATCCATTCAATCAGAGCCGTTTTCTCCAGAGCATGTTGCTCCGGCACTGGATGTCCATGCGCGAGATGATCAGCAGGACTCGGATAGTGGAGACATGGAGAAGGATGACGCAAAAAGCCAGAAGCCTAAGCAGCAGAAGGAGGGTGAGGGTAAGGAACGTAAGCGGAAGAAGGCTGCAGAAGGTAAGCCGCCCAAGCAGAAAGTGGAGGGTGAGATTAAGGAGTCAAAGCGAGAGAAAAGGAAAGCTGCGGACCCGGAGGAGAGGAAGCCAAGCAAGAAGAAAAAGAAAAAAGAAGACGAGTGAGATGTCCGTGGGGGTTGCGTACATCTGTGCGTCTGCAGGTTGTCTTGGAAATCTGTTTTGTTTTGATCTCGTGCAATGACAACCTATACTCTCCGGTTTGGTGCAGGCAGTTGTACCCGGATCCGGGGCTTTGACGGAATATGAGGTAGTATTTTCTGTCGAGTGAAGAAGTCCTACTTCTCGATCAATGCTCTCAGACGTATCTGTGCCAAGCAAGGCATTGTTATCTACTCACTACCGTGCAACCTAATATAAGTGGAGGTTATGACAAGGGACGTACCCGTAGTAACACTGAGTTACTGTTTGCGCCATGCCATCCTATATCAATTATCTGGGTCAGCTTGTTTCTACCACGTACATAGTCGCAGTCAATCACGGACAGGTGTCCACCTGCCAGGCGCCACACGCCGGCAGTGACTCATTGAACTCGATAATAACGCTGTCGTCGTCCCCAACGTGAGCCAAACACAATTGTAGATCCACTCCGGTCCAGTCTGGTGGAAACTTTTTCACTACATCATGCTACCAGAAGGAGTAAGCGAATAGAAGTAGGCTTCTGAAGTAATCTCTCCCAAGACTGATACTTACTTAAGTAATTTTTTGATCACTGATTCGATCAACTGGTCTGTTTGAGTCGGAGATTCGGAGTTAGCTTCAAGTTCAACACTGATAATCACGGAGGATTTCTATGCACAAGCTACGAATATTGGCCAATAAAAAGGCCCGTAGACGTCCTATATACTGGGTATAATCTTTATTCATGTGCCCCTTAGGCTCGGCCTAGGGCCCGTCCGTGCCTAAGTGGGCAAGGCTAAAATTTGTGATGTCTCCGAGGCCTTGGTTGCGATCATTGCGGCGGCCATCCAGTGCGACCACAAGAACGCCGGAGTTGTGGTCCTCCAAATGAGCTGAAAGACTATGCCTTTTTTAAGAAAAAACGTAATCAATACGAAGTATGCTAAATCCTAGGTTATTTTTCAGACCTCTGCACCATCTCTCTGATGGCGGGCTCTAATTTGGCAACATGATCTGTACTGTGGATGCCTTTGCCTATACATACGTCAATTAATCACAATAGATATATGTAGAATGAAACTACGAACCGACGATGAGGCGAATCTCACTGTCTCCACGAGATTGTGCCTCCTGGATGGCACGTTCGCTGTGGATAATGGCTTCACTCACGTAGAGTCCGTGTCTACCCATTTCCTACGTTAAAATTCGGGCTACACGCGTTCTTTTATCGCTCACAGATCAATCTCCCTCGAGCCGCTATCCTGGTAACAAGATAAATCAACACTACAAGGTTGCCAGAAAATGGCACACCGTGTTATTAGCTGCATTATGTAGACATACGCATTAACAGACAAGTCAAACTTTTGAGGTGACAGAGTTACCTTTAAATATCCAGTCGCTTGCCTGAGCGTTGAGGTTGTTCATCTCCTTCTGATGAGCATGTCCTTTATTTGAGAGCTCCTTGGCTAGGGCGCCATCATGGGATTCATATGCACGGTGGCTTTCCTCAAAGCACTTTGCCATCGCATCCCCCTCCTCATTTGCACGTGCGCGGAGTTGCTTGTAGTGCTCATTGTTTTGGTTAATCAAGTTCTCATTCTATAAAACATCGACGTGACACTTAGGATTCAATGACACAACTAAGACATATACTTTAGCACAAGCACGCACCCTATAAGGATGGTCACGGTGCGGCTTATGCTCTGGAGCATGAGTAGGTGGAGACGAAGGTGGATGTGGATGGTCTATGTGCGGTTTGGGAACCTCTTGAGTTGGATACGCTCCATGCGAAGTTTTGTGCTGTGGATGCTCATGCACCTCTTCATTCTGTTCCCCCTGACTGTCCTTCTGTGTGCATAAAATTTGTTGCAATACACGAAAGACCTTGACAAGCAGAGAAGACATCCAGAAATCGCGAAGCCGACGCTATCTCATCTGGTATTAAATAAATTCCAAGGTCCGATTGAACTCCGTTTGGTCGTACCATTTAGACGCCTTAGCTAATGATCTTGCTTATTGATGGGAGGTTTATTTTGGCTCAAAGCTGGCTTTCGCGGAGGTAAAGTAGTATTAATTCTAAAGCTTAAAACAGTTAGGATTTGATACATGCTGCTCAGCCGGGACCTATTCTCTAACCCTACTGGTACCTTTTGCATCACGGCCCGCCAACTGTGAAAACTCCGCTGACTGCGTGCACGATATGTTACGCGCCAGACATGGACAGACTGTTCTCCAGAAATATAGACTGGGGCAAAGACAGTCGCATGTCCTGACTCACAAGCCATGGAAGCAAGGGCCCAGCAGCTCCAGTATGCCCAAGAGATTTTCACATGCCGCTTCTAAGCTTCCGCCTTTCAATCCGGCTCCTTCGTTTTCTCTAACAGGCCCCCCTAACCCAGGGTGGAAGTATGGGGAAGGGTATGAAGCTTCCGCGGGAGCAGATGAATGGGCGAAAGGAGAGGAGGAGGGGTGGAAGACGATCGATACTAGCAGTATACCCCCGAGGTATGTGGCAAAGCGAACGTGTGTCGTCGTGACTTCCATCAGTTCTTTTAGAGAATTATATCCTCTAATGATCAGCGGTATCGTTCCAAGACCGATAGCTTTTGTATCCTCTCTATCTGTCTCAGGCGTACACAACCTGGCGCCATTCAGGTTGGTGGAGCTTTAATGCAAGGGAAATGAGCTTAATTTTCGACTTTATTTAGTTACTTCTCCATGGTATAGCGTACTCCACGTGTGTAACCTTCAGCCCTGAATGGATGTAGGTCTCGCACAACCCACCTCTCATCAGCGTCTCCTTCCTCCACCCGCGACATAAGGAGAAGGACACAAGCGAAAACATTCGAGCAACTAAAGGCTTCACGGTTAACATCATATCTGAACCATTCGTCACAAATGCTAATTTTACGTCCATTGATGCACCCGAAGACGTGGATGAATGGATTGGAAGTGGATTGACCAAAGAGCCGAGTGTAAGCATAGGGTTCTCCTAGTTGTCTCGCCACCACTATTCAATTTGACAATGCAGACTGTCGTAAGCCCTCCCAGAGTCAAAGAGAGTGCATACAGCATGGAATGCGAAGTAGGTGCCTTCACAGAAGAAGCATCCGAGGCTGAATGACATCCTTGAATAGCTATTCCATCTGCACGATCTCTGCCCACCAGGATCTTCACAGATGACCGGGACATTAATTCTTGGTCACGTCCGGATTATCCATGTCCGAAACGCTATTCTCAATGAGATAGGCACAGTGGACGCAGACAAGCTGCGCCCCGTCGCCAGGCTCGGAGGATTGACGTACGGACGGCTTGGTGACTCTTTTGAGCTTCCTCGGGTGTCTTGGAAGAAGGAGAAGGGTGCTGTGGCAGGATTGAAGGAGAAGGGGTGATTTGTGATACGTCAGGCGAGGTTGTAATGTTAATTTTTTGTGGGAATCGAAGCCCCGAACACGCGGAATCTAAAACGGGTACCGCTAGGCGTCTCTCATGATCATCGCTCAAGTGACCTCCATTAGTACTCCCTCCGTCTTGCACGCGGTTCCCTGCAACTAGCACTCTCCTAACTTGCAGATCTAGCCTGGATTTGGTGCATCTAACATGCAGCCCTCCGACGCTGAAGTGCGTGCTGGAGCTGTAGCTAAGCTGAAGCGTGCAACCTCGTTGCCTCGCATCAAGGGTGGCCGCCGTCCACCCATGCTCCCTGAGCCGCGAGCCGCGAGCGAAGGGGAGAAGAGTAGGGACGATGGCAGTAGCAGACACGGCGACGACAGCAGCAAGAATGTGACCTCCGATGAGCGCGAGGACGACCAGCGCGAGCCCACAGATGAGTCTGAACGTCCGGTCGAACCCGAACAGCCAGAGGAACACGGGCAGCCTGAGTCTGACCAACAACCGTCCTCGCTTCCTCCTGCCTCTCCCAAGCGCAAGCGGAGGTCTAGGTCGCGTTCTCGCTCTCGCTCCAAAGACCTGAAGGATCTCAAAGCGTCAAAGACCCCTTCTCTATGCGATTCTTCCCCCGAGGCTAAACTTGACTCCCTTCCCGCCTTCGATGACATTCCTGTTGTATCCCCCACACCATCGCGTCCGGTTGGGATGCCAGCCGGGGCTCGGCTTCCTTTTCTCCCGCCCACTGCACCCTCCAGTCCTGCTCCGCCAGGCGCTGTGCCTACCCTCCAGGACCTTCAGCAGCGGCTCGGTGCTGGGCTCTTCCGGTCTCAAAGCGCCTCCCGCGCCGCCGCCATGCTCAAGCTTACGGGTGCCACTTCAAACTTTGAGCCACCCCAACCTTCGCCATCCCCGAAACCGCTAGTAATATCACGTAGTAACACTGTAACAGGCAGTGAACGAGCGGTGGCTCGTCAGCGGATGATTGGTCGTCTTCAACACCGCGTGGGTAACCAGGCAGATGAGCTTACGACAAGTGGTGGCGAAGACGTTGCACCCGTACCCCCAAAGAGGCGGAGGCGGCGTTCTCGGAGGTCATCGGGGACAGGCTCAGCTACAGGTGCCTCTGTCATAGTAGACGACCGTGAGCCGACGTCTACATCACCCAATACGCCTATTGTTCCTCCCTCGCCCCTGCCTGTACAGCCATACCCGGAGTCTCCCCACCCAGCACTCACTACCCCGACTGTCCTATCACGGGCGCCACTCCCGCCACTCCCGCCTCCCGCCCCACCTTCCCCCCCGCCAGAAGAAGAACGCCCGGCAAAAGCTGTGGAACCTCATCCGAGCCCTGTGGCCCTCCAGCAGTGGACGTTCCAGCTAGGTTCTCCGCGACGGGATGACGTCGTTATCGAAGATGACGAAGAACCTTCTGCTGCTGAGTCCGAGCCTTCTTTTCCCCAACCTTCTCCTAGCCCACCTCGTATACCCCCACACGATACCCCCCCTGGTCATGCTGAAATTAATGGGCACGATCGTGCTCGCGTTCCACACACGTCGGATGCGCCATCTTCATCGACGGTATCATCGGGGCATGTTGTGCCAGTAATCATGTCGACTGACGCCATCGAGTCGCCCTATAAGCAAGATGTTTTCCCTAAAAGCCCCTTTAACACGCCTCTCAAGGAACGCGCGCGTGATGATGAAGAAGAGGAAGAGATAGTGTACCGTGAGGAGATGAAGGCACGTCGTGTCTGGAGTGAGAAGGTTGTAAATGGTAATGGTATCAAGTGGCCCGGTGACTGTGCGTATAAGTACAATTAGTTTAATAAGAATGCTGCTGACCGTTTTCAGATACTACCGAGGAGCCGGTGATCGCTGTTCAAGATGAAGAAGATGAGGACGGTGTAAACCCGTCAGCACATGGGCCGAATCTGCCCATGCGTCCTTTGCACCGTGATCTTCGCACTACAGCTACGCCGTCACCTAATGGCGCGTTCTATCCGTCACCATCACCCTCCTCTGGACTTGCTATTTCCCGATCCACTCCAACGCGTGAGTCTGTCGACTCATCTCTTGGGCCATCTCCAGCGCTGGCAAATTTCCCCAATACAACTGGCGTGTTTCCTCAGCGACCAGAATCTTATACTGACATCGGCACTGACTACGAGGAGGTGCATACTGATAAGGAGACGTCAAAGCGTACAGTTGACGGTAACGAAAAGACCACCTGGGCAGCAAAGGTAAAAACGTTCGTGGCGCGGAGTGGTTCTGTGACCGGACGGCGATCTCGAACGAACAGTACAACAAGACGAGACGAGAAAGCAACGAATAGGGAAAGCGGCGCCAGTGGAGCCAGCGGCAAAGTAGAACATGTTAGTCACGGTCCCCCTTCAACAGCGCCTCCATCAGCATGGAATTCGCCTGCTGTCTCACATACACAATTAGCGCAGGACCACTCGCGGCATTTACCAATGCAAACAACTTCTGCGTCGACATCTATACTATCTCTTTCGCCAGTCACTCCTCACCGTGGTGGTGCTTCGCCTGTTCCTCCTCCCTCTCCTGCCGATTTCACAAAATATACTGACGCCAAACTCATGCCCTTCCCTGGACTGGTGAAGCTCGACGAAGAGCGGAAAAGACAGCGTTCGCGGGGTATGTCTGTCTCTGGCTCCGTGTCTTCTCCGAATCTGCCACGCGACGTGGTAGAGGCTGCAAATGCCAATAGTACAGCAGATATCGAGATCCGAGAACGTAAGCTCTCGCATCAATATTCAGACAGCGGTCTACTGCAAAGATACCGTAATCCTGCGTTTGGTACAGAAGCGGAGATGTTTCCTACAACCTCAGCACAAACTACGACTTCCAGCACAGCAGGCTCGTCTTGGCTACCTATGTCTCGCAAAGACGTGCGCAAATGGTATCAAGTTAACAAGTTTTTCAATCCCCCACAGTCTCCATCAACTTCCATCTCCCCGGCTATGATTTCGCCGCCTATCCAGGATGGAAACAGAGGTTTAGGAGCAGAATCTAGTGCCGCGGTCCAGCAGAAATTCAATAATTTACTTATGCATAAGCCCAGCAGCGAAAGCACAACGGATTTCGAAGAGGGCACAAGCAATACTTCAACAACTCCGAAGGGCAGAGGGAAAGCTCGCTTGGCGGACCAGGACACCATGGATCTCCCAGCTGATCCCTTTGCCTCTCCGAAAGTCGTGTCAAGGGCTCAGAGTCACCAGAGCTCTATTTCGTCATCCGACAGTGTTTACAAGCGTGATAGCGAGACCGAGGGTGAGGTTGCTTCCCCGAGAGCTCCAACTAGCCGGCCTGCCTTGTCTATTATCCCAGAACCTGTAGCATCCGACCGCTCGTGGACACCGTCGGCCTCACAGACAGACAGCAGCTTGTCATACAAACCCTCAGATTCGCCAGAAACACCTGTCCGACTCCCGGACCGCGCGTCAGTAGTGCTTCAACGCTTAGATTCTCTACTATCTCGCGATGTGACTGACCAAAACGCATGGGGGTTTCTTGAGGACCCTCCACGTAAATTGATCATGTCGTCATCGGTTACCCAAGTCATTGACTCGAATACCATCCGGGAACGCTTCCTCTTTTTGTTTAACGACATACTTGTGGTCGCAAAACCTTTGGAAGCAACTCATAAAGCCATGGATAGGTCATTTATTGTCAAAAGCATCATTGACCTTCACACCGTCCAGGTGATAACGAATAGGGATGAAGGCCTGTCTTCTCCCCCTCGACATCCTCTCGTACAACAGTTCGTGCGCGATTTTGGCGTCAATGCGGATAGTGCAGTGGCCAACTTGTTGCAAAGTTCTGGCTTGGATGAAGATCCGGATGCTCTTGGCAAGCTTCTGTTCAGTACATTCGAGCTTGATCGAACTCGACTTGGAGGTTACCTTAGCAAAAAGTCCCACAAAGGTGTCTTGAAGTCCTACCTTGATTGTTTCGGATTTTCTGGTGTCAGGATTGATTATGCTCTCCGGACATTCATCTTGTCTATACGACTCCCCACTGAGGCTCCTGAACACGCACAGGAACATCTGCTCAATACGTTTGCTAGCAAATGGTTCGACGCCAATGCCCGAGTTGTTTCCTTTGACAAGGATGTCGCTATGAAGCTGGTCCGTATCCTCGTCCAACTGGACGGTCAGATACACAAAGCGCCACAGGGCCACCCAAACGGCTACGATCTTCGAGGCTTAGACTTCCATGCTGAATGGGAGGCCATAG
Organism: Ramaria cf. rubripermanens; assembly: GCA_003316465.1. Taxonomy (NCBI): domain Eukaryota; kingdom Fungi; phylum Basidiomycota; class Agaricomycetes; order Gomphales; family Gomphaceae; genus Ramaria; species Ramaria cf. rubripermanens. Next base: position 23,781 of record QFFB01006557.1, read on the forward strand.
TTCGAGCGGTCGATCCTCGAGGTTTAATTCCGGACGACTTAATCGATCATATATATTATTCCCTGCGCGAGGATCCTCTTCGCTGGGCAGCCGATGCACAGTTCGGTCGCGTGTATTCCATCATGTTCAAGCGACCACCCCCTAATCATTTGGCATATCGAGTGCAGTCCGATCCAATCACACTCCGGATCCCTCATCCTGATCCTCATTTACGCATTCAGTTGCACAGTCAGGACGGACTGACTTTCGACCCGCCTGAACTCAACTTTGCACGATCTACGGAGGTTGCCTTTCGTGTGACAGGATCAAGCCTCGGACCCAAGTCTATAATTTTTTCGCTGGTGGGTGCTAATGCGGCATTTTACATTGGCATTCCGTTCAGCAAGACCGTGGTGATTGAACGACACTTTATGCGCAATACATTCCAGGTCGCATTTAGTGACCGACAGGATAGGAAGCGGCGATACATGTTTTCGGCCGAGGATGCGCTCGTTTGCCATCAGTGGGCCTTGTCTTTGAGACAGCCTCGACCAGCGAAGCCCCCACATGACCTAGACTCGCGTGCTGTACGACAAGTCCAGAAGGCTACCAAAGCCTTGTCTCTGGACATCTTGCGGGAGGCAGTGGCACAGAAGCTTAGCGGACACGACCTCATCGTGATTTGCAAACAAAATTCTTTATTACCCGCTGTTCTTCCCAGTGTGACAACCGTGAGCAATACATCTTATGCATCGATAGCTTTCCATTAACAAAATGGATTCCAGTTGGCTTCCTCACCATAATTCCCTTCCATTGTAATTAATGGTGTGCTTCATAATTGTACGAAAACTTTCACTGTAAGGGGAACCATCCTCAACCTAAAAGCTATGGTTGACTTGTACCATGCCCTTTTGCGTAATAGCTGTACTCCATCACTGTCTAGTTTATCTCTTTCATACTTGTCATAGTATCCCTTAATTAGCTCAGTGATATGTTTCAAGCGGTCTAGGCAACTACGGCCAGAACTCGGGGTAATTTATGAGAAATAAATAAGGTCAGCCCTGCAATAGGTGTACACCCTGAACCCATTGAAAGCGACGGGTTAGAAGTTAAGAGAGCTTTAAAAGGCGACAGAACAGAGTGTGTGACGACAGCCTGAAATGAGCGAGGCCAAAAAGATTGCATGATTTGCATTGGCAATAGCATGTTGGATGGATCATTATCATAGCTGATCTCTTGACCTCCTGGCTTTCGTTGCAGATGGTTCGGGCCGTAGTGAGCAATAAAGAAAATGCCTTCGTGGTCCGGATGCTGCGCCCGCAACACGAGCACCCAGAGGGGTCGTATCGGTGCCACTGCCTCGCACACCCAGACTAAACATACGATCGAATACTACGTGTATGAAAACATGGTTGTTTAAAGTGTTGTATAGCGGAGGGGTAGAGATGAATGACTCACGAGTGGCGGTAAAGCTCTTTGCGGTCGTCTGACAGCTGAGGTGGGTTAAGGATAGAGGAGGACTGACGCCCTCCAATGTCCGCAGGTACCGATACACCATACTTGGCTGACAGGGTCCTGATCTGACATTCAGCGACACGCTTGAGATGCCAAAATGTCCTTACCGAAACGAAATACTGCGTGGTAGGCTTGTTTCCATTTCTCTTCCAAAAGTCTTGCACAGGTGGGTGGGTCAGGGCAGGTGGAGCACTAAAAGTACAAATGCTAGATGCATTGCTTCAGCCAGTCCTGAGAATATCAACTCACACATTGATATTCCTTGGCCACATTAGTGAGTCCGAGTTTCAACACACGTTCGAGGAACCAATTCCGCCTGAGCAATGCTTAATGAGCAGCCAGCGTGTAGCGTAGCGATGGAAGACATACCGCTTCTCAAGTTTCAAAAGAGTTTCTTGGGACAGTGTTTGTATCTCAGAGTCGGACCTTGAATATGATTCAGTCGATTCTACTGCTACGTCACTATAGGACGCTTACCATCCACCTGGGAGGTATCAGCTCCATAAGCAATAAGCACACACCTATAAGATCATATAACTCACCTGGATTGTCGAGAACAAAGCGACTGCTCTCACGATAAAGGTCTTCCTCTTCAAATAATTCTGCTATTCGCATGGCCTTAATGGGTTTTCCCGCTGCGTGCGTAAGGAGGAAATCGAGGCAAGCACGCTGCAGTGACGGTACAACGAGCTTATGTGAAATGTTCATGCTGGGAGTCCGAATTAGTTAATTAGTAGTCGTGTGTCCAACCCGGACAAACGACTTACAGTCCTTCCACATTATTCCTGCATATAAAGAGTTAGAATGGAGCTCACACGGAAGGGTAGTGAAGTACCATGTTATTGTGCAGTCGAGGCTAAACTTTCCATTAGTTTTGTGCGACATGGAAGTAAGTACACGTACTGTGGATATACATAACGTAAGAAATCGTGGAACGTGCTTGCCTTGTATCGATCATAAGTATGAATTCATGCAGCAAGTCTTCAAACCTTCGACTCACCTTCTCTTCTTTCAGTACGATGATGGCCTCAGGAACACGAGAGCTCCTGCGTCGAGGCTGGATTTTAACAGGATGCAGGACAAATTTATCCTTCTCTTCTTCCCTTTCCTCCTCTCTTTCCTTTCTCTCTTTTTCAGTCGCAGCGTCCTGTGCAACGATATCCTTCTCCTTTCCTTCCCTGCTAACCCACCCACCTTGTAATTTCACGAGACTACCTACCCGGGCTCTCTGCTTGGCTTCATCATCATTGCTCCCATCCACAGTCAGCTCAGTGTCACTTTCACTCTGCGTGTTCCGTGGGAGGTCATTTTTGGGAGTTTGACCTGCTGTCTGTGAGCTAGATGGGGCAGACGGAGACAAAGATAAATCATCAGCAGGTGCGTCCTCGAACGGGTCGTCAAAATCATCAACGTCTTCATCCGAGTCCGGCGCAGGCGCAAAAGTGATACCTTCTGACGGTTCTAAATTAGGTTTGTCGCCAGGAATAACGGGCGGCTGCGATATTGTGATAACAGAAGACATGGAAAGCGGGCGTCCTGTTTCTGACCAACTGTGCACAGTGCGTTAAGGCTCAATACACAACCGCGCATGATGACGACATACTTTCCGCTCAACGCAGCTTCAAAAAATGGTGACGCAAACAATAGAATATCCTTATGAGCCCTTATTATGCACAAATATGAACGAGAACGCAATGACATAATGAGTAAACTCACCAGAAAGTTGTTGATTCCACAACGATCTTGACTGACCCAGGCCATCTTGCACGTTTCGTGAATGTTTCATCGATCTCAATAGCAACGTCTTCCAACTCGTCTGCAGACGCAAATTCCAGCTCAGAGACATCAGCAGAGCCACATTCTTCAAGCAGCCATGGCGGTGAGCCCGAGGAGCGGAATACACCCGACGCGGCAGCGGTTTCCACCTCTGGGGAAGAGATGCTACCAGACAGAAATGTCAGCAACGGTTAGTATATTAAGTAGCGGCACCAACGAAGATTGCTGCGTGTGGTGTGGTGAACGAGAGTTCCTAGCTATGAGAATATGGGAGGGGTTAGTAGACATCGGAGTAGCCTGCTTCTTCAATTAAACGTGGTCCTGACTGAGTCTGCGACGTGAACGAGGCTGCTTGGAACCGTGTAGGGCCAAATTACTGCCAAAGCGCGGCATCATATAAACAGCCGAGACTGACGTAATTGAACTAAATATCGGCTTGCAAAAAGTACGAGGCTGAGCAAGCCTTTGCCTTTCCTTCATGCGCCCTCTTTTACACTTCCCTCTTCGCCAATCTGTTCGACTTTTGCATTCTCCGGCTGCACGCCCGCGACGCACACCCGAACGCTCAACATTGGTGCTTGGCGTGTCAATCGCTGTCGCTGGATATGCTGGTTGGCGAATAGCAGGGTCCAACCGACACATCGCGTTAGATGCTTTGCCAAAAGGTGAGATAATTTTTTGTTGAGTATTTTCCCCGGATCGACATGGGACTGCGGTTTATTTTCATAACAGAACCTCCCCAGAATTCCAACCATTCCAATGTTCGTCCAGGAGAGACGAAAGCGGACGCTACTTTCGCATTGTCACCGGATAGCCCCATAGAACCAGAGCCTAGAGGGGTCGATGTTCTTGTCGAAAAGGAGAGCGACCGACATTCTAATGGCGGGATGGGTCCCGGGTACCCGTCGGGCTCAAAGCCTACGGCAGTTGCCCGGGATGATAATACCGAGCGAATTCAGGAAGGCTCTGATGAAGAGGAGGAGGGGGGCCAAAGCGCGTTCAACCCCGTTACGGGCGAGATTAATTGGGACTGTCCCTGCCTGGGCGGAATGGCGCATGGACCTTGTGGGCAGCAGTTCCGAGAAGCGTTCTCATGTTTTGTCTTCTCGGAACAGGAACCAAAAGGTATTGACTGTATCGAAAAATTCAAGAATATGCAGGATTGCTTTAGAGAACATCCGGATGTCTACGGAGAGGGTGAGTGTTTGAATACGCCATCAAATAATCTCTGCGATTGTTTATGGGCTGATTGCATATGCAACAGAAATTGCAGATGACGAGGAAGATAGTGTTCCCGATCCCTCCTCTGGGGGCCCCATCGCTGCAGAGGGGCCATCAGAATCTCCTGCCGTCCAGCCGGCATCCTCTGGACTGCCTCCTCACCCCGTCAATAAAACAAACGTAGCCATGTCACGGGAAAAATAATGACAATTGCACACAAAGTCATTTTATTTAAGCTCACCACTCACTCATTTATCCCCGTTTAGAGACATCGCGTACTACGTTTGTTAGAAGAGCGCGCGCATCCAGCGACATAATTGTGCACGACACCGCAAGGTACAATTCTTTGTAGACATGATGATGAGACAAGATGAGACAACACTAAGATACAGTGTAGAATCAAGGTGAATTGATATGCATCGTCAGAAGGGGAAAGGTGATGATATGTTGAGATTGTGGTTATTGTTGCGGTCTCGTCGGGTATCATGAATTCATCGAGTCCGTTTGCGGGTCTTAGCCCATCAAATCGTCCCTAGAGAGCCTCCTCCTTTCATTTACCTCCCTCACATACAGCTCGATTCTTGCGCCAAAGACCTCGCAACCACTTAGATTTGGGACCTCACCTCTAAGTTGTGCGTCCTGATCGACATCGACCAGTCCTCCAATGTCAATACAATAAAGTATCATTCCAAACGAATATGCGTCAGCAAGGATGGGGTCCATACATTCGCCACGTAAAATTTCGGGCGCCGTGAAAGGGCGCGTGCCTGGGTGTATCTGCTCTATCTTTGGGTGCGACAAGCGTGGAGTTGATGGTGGAGAGGGTGTTGGGGAGCGATCAAGTTTCAAGGTGATGGTATGTCGGTTATCAGGGATGGTCACCGCCTGAGATGTTGTTCGAGATAAACCGGGGCGCTGTGGCTGAAAAAAAAGCGACATGTCGGGCTCGGGCGGAGGATCGGATGGCGACACAAATTTCGAAGTCATGTTCGTTGAGCGGCCAAAGTCCAGGATTTTGATAGTGTTGTTTCGAGTGACAAGCACATTCAGGAGGGATAGATCCCCATGTGAGAGATCGAATGAGTGTAGATAGGTTAAGCCGTCGAGGAGTTGGTCGTGCATGTTAATTTTTGTGCTGCGGTCGAGACCACCCGTTAGTCTCGCGCTTGTAAGCGTATCGTGCATGCTCCTCCCATCAATATACTCGAGGACCATCCCGACACCATCGAGGGAACCAAGGTAAACGGGAAAATTGCGATGACCGGGGAGTGTGGAATAAACACGCAGCTCCGCAAGAAACTGTGCTGTGACATCAGGGGAGTTCGTCTGCATCTCACCATTTATCTCTAACTGGACAATATCAGGTTTCTTGACGATGCATTTGAAGAGTTCCGACGTAGATCCTGTTGCCACAGGCGCAAGCCGAGCTGTGGGATTCTGTGGAGCGGGAAATGGAAATGAGGAAGAGGAGGAAACGAAGGCAGCCGTTTGGGGCGTGGGAGGCGCGAAGATTGAGGATGGGTGCAATGGTGGGTGGAAATGAGGAGGCGAAACATCGACTGGCAGACGGTCAATAGGATTTATGGGTGTTGAGGGTGTAGGCGTTGGTTCTCCTTCCTCTTCAACATCGATCACTGGCACAGCTGAACTTAGTAATTGCGCTAGAAATTAGTGTTATACGTACACCACCAGTTACGCTTGCTTGTGAGTGTAAGGCGCTGACCCTTTGGTTTCCTTGCTAGATTAGAGGACTTATGACTCAGCGGGGGCAGGGTAGATAGATGGGGAATACTGCTATTGACCGCGTTGCTCGTCCCACCCCACATGAGGTTTGCGCTAGGTGGTTTGCGCAAGGTAGATCAGGACCATAGGCCGCGTACCAGTTAGTGGCGTAGCGCCCAGCACTTCTGCGGCCATGTTGCGTCCACGATGATCCAAGATTCCACATCGGGTACTTAACTCGGCATCTCTCAAATAAAGGCGGGCTGCGATGTAGGCGGACCCCTTGCTCGGATTAGAGTGTGGGACTTTGGCCATAGCACAATCCGCGGAGAAATGTCAGGCAAAAGGTGTCGGAATGCCTCGACGAGCAAGGGAATTACTTTATTGAGCCTTGGATGCGCGGGCATGTGACTTTGGAATGGAAGGTTGGGTCCATGAATATTTAGAGGTGAAATGAAGCTATCCCATATTTATACTACTAGGTTCAAACTTCAATATCTGGACACTGGAAGGGATCTAAATTTGAACGCTTGTAGGGTGTCCTTGCCCTGCTACGATATATCTCGCTTAGGTTCAGTATCTCTTCAAATTTAGCAATATCGCGAAGAATTGTATTCTCAAAACCTTTACTGTCAATCTGCAACTAGACTGACAAGTATGGCCATGTCTTTCCCGTTTTTATTGAACGCGGCAAGCCTAGTACCTCAAGCTTCGTCAGGTTTATAGTAAGGCCGCCGACCCCGTCTCCCTTTCTCTCGAATGAGTGGATGGGTGATGGATGTGGTACTTTGGGCCCGGATTAGACGCGCCACTATATATATACTGATATTAAATTTAAGCATTAAAACCATGTAATTCATGTTCATAACAACCGTGGCGATTTGTGAAGGAGAGAGAGAGAGAGAGAGAGAGAGAGTAAGAGAGTAGCGTGCTCGAAGCGCCTAGTGCTTACGGTGCACTTTATCTATGCTGACTACCCTAATAATATGAGACTAAGTGATAATGACTATGTGTGGTAGCAGGGGTGGGGTTGATTTGTGCCTGCAGATGCACTTGGCCCATCACTGGGCTGGAAACACTGTTGTGCTTTCCTGATGATTACATCTTTGGACTTTATCTTGTCTCTTGCCATGGAGGAATCCTTCCACTGGTCTTCCAGTGGTGGTCAAAACTCCTCACATCTCCAGTGCTTGTGGGTATGGGTACATAAGGCATTGCAGGTATTATGGGGAATATTTAAATGCTAGCAGAAAAGCAGGGCAGTAGCAGTGGGACTGGGATGCAAGTATTGGCTTGGGAAGCACATGAGGGCCAATCCCTCATAGAAAAGTTCAGCATGGTCAAGAGCTGAGGGTGTGGGTCCTGTGGTCAGTGCATGCTGTGTGGTCTAGAGATAGTAAGATATGGCTTAGGGTTTGTGGTTTTTATTTGGTGCAATGTCTGTATACTTGTTGAATTGTTCAGTACTCTGAATATAACACAGCATAGATCTTCAGGTCCCCCAGTAGGTGTGGGATGGAGTGGCTGGCCTTGCCAACTTTGTGCCTTAGTCTTTCTCTTTGTGCTGTAAATACTTTGCATTGATTCAGGTAGTGTGCCACCATCTCAGGCTCATGGCAGTGTTTGCATAGGGCTGAGTCTACTGCTTGATCTTCTTGAGGAAGAGATTGAGGGAGATGTGCCCTGTCCATGGCTGTATGATGATGCTGGTGGCATGTTGTGGTAGAGAGCTGAGCATTTTGTAGATTTTCCTATTTGGCAGCATAGAGTCAATCCTGGAAATTTTTTCAAACTGTGGAGACTGGGACCATTCTTTCTGCCATTGTTGGATGATTGTTCCTTTGCACCATGCTTTCAGGGCTGCAGTGCTTTCTGGGAGATACCTCAGCATGTGTGGGAGGTCAGTGAGGTCAGAAGTATTGCCTTCAGAGGCTCTTCTCACATGAGTGTCNNNNGTGGGAATAGAAAATCGGAGATTTCGGAAATCAGTATAAGAAGCAAGGGGGTCAGAAGGACTTAGCCAAAAAATTTCCTTCTGCTACCCACAACCACCCACAAGCATGCCCAACATTTCCACTCTGTCCTCTGAGATCGCACGTAAGCTAGCGGAGCTCCAGAAGGAGCTTGAGTTGGCCAAGGCGGAGGAGGCCCGGCAAGCGGCAGAGGAGGAGGCTCGCGCCAGAGCCGAGGAAGAGGAGCAGAGGAAAGCCGAGGAGGCTCGGAGGGCAGAGGAGGCGGAGGTAGCTCGGAAAGCGGCCGAGATTCGGAAAAGGTATGAGGAGGAAAAGGCCCGGAGAGAGGCGGAGAAGCGGGAGTCCGAGACAGAGAGGAAGCGTCTCGAGGCGGAGGAGCGAGCGCGCAAACTTGCGCACAACGAGGTGATCCGGAAGAAGCGAGCGGAGGAAGAGGAGCGCCAGCGGAAGGAGGCCGCGCTCTCGGAGATCCGAAAGAAGCAGAAAACCGAGGAGATTGCCAGGAAGAAAGCGGTGGAGGAGGACCTGGCTCGTCAGAGAGCCTATAGGCGAGAATTGGAGGTTCGGAATGCGTCGGAGCCCGGAGGTTCGGGGAGTCGGAGTAAGGGTAAACAACCCAAGCTCCGAGTTTGTAGTGCCTGCAAGCGGAGGCAAGTCAAGTGCGAGTGGGAGGAGGGCGGACGAGGTAAGTGTCCATTGCTTGGGTCAGACTCGGACTCATCCTTTGCAGGGACATCATGCTGAGCGTGTCGGGACCGGAAGGTCCGATGTGTGGTTGGGGAAGTCTCCGAAAGTCCATGCAAGCGTGGAAGGTCCGAGAATGAGGAGGAGGACCGGACGGTGAAAAGACCGAAGGGACCAGTCCCCAAGGTCGTAATTCGGCCTTCAGAGAGGCCGGACAAGGAGGCCAGGGACGGAGACAGGTACATCTTCCGTATGTCCCTGGTCAAGGCCTTGAACGAGGTCGTAACAGAGCTGCGTGCCAGCGGAGAGACGCAGAAGAGAATCCTCAGGGCCCTGGAGGATATCTGGAACAGTTTGTCCGGAAACCTCCAAGTCGTGGATGCGGAGCCGGAGGTCGGAGGTGCGGAGGAGCCAGAAGGGTCCAAGGATTCGGATGCAGAGGTTCCGGAGGTAGAGGAGGAGACGATACAGTAAATACACTCGAATAATGTGACTTGTTTTCTTGGAACTGCGTGAGACTTAAGAATCAGCAAGTGGTAAAGGTCCGGGTTTGAAAGGGTACGCTTGGTGAAAGTCCAAAGTAACTTCCGAGGCATGTCTGAGCTCGGAGGCCGGAAGCCAGGAGGTCTCCTCATCTGTTCCTTCGTATCCAGCCCATTTGACCAAGTACAGCAACTTGCACTTGCGTCATTTGTCTATCCTAGAGTCCAGGATTTCGGAGATTTCGTACTCGGGTTCTCCGTCGATGATGATCGGAGGGTCCGGTGCCGGAGAACGGTTCGGAAACTCATTCGGAGTTGTGGCTTCAAGCATCGAGACGTGGAATACTGGGTGGATGGATCGCATGCTGTCCGGAAGTCGGAGTGTAAAGGATATGGATCCAACTTGAGCTATGATCTCGAAGGGACCTAAGAACTTCTCTGAAAGCTTCTTCGACGGCCTCGTAGTTCGGATGTGGTCGGACCGAACGAAAACCTTATCACCTACTTGGAAGTTCGGAGGTGTAGTTCGGCGTCGATCTGCAGAGGTAGTGTACCGTTTCTGTGCTTCGGAGATGGTCGTTCGAAGGAGTTGGTGTAGCTCGTCAAGGTCCACAGCGAAGTCTCTTGCTTTGGTGGAAGCGAGGTCTCGTTCTGGATGTATGGAGATGTTCGGATGGTAACCTTTGTTGGCAAAGAAGGGTGATATGCCGGTGGTGGCATTTGGAGAGTTGTTGTACACGAATTCTGCGATTGGAAGGAGATCGGACCAGTTGTCTTGCTGGTAATTGCAGTAAATTCGGAGGTACTGTTCAAGGGATTGATTCATGTGTTCAGTCTATCCATCGCCTTCGGGGTGATATCCCAAGGTGAAGTGGAGCTTCATGTCGAGGGCCTTTCCGAGTGATCGGAAGAAGGAGGACACGAACTCCGAGCCTTGGTCGGAGGTCACGTGTGAGGGAACTCCGTGCTTAGAGAAGACATGGAGGACGAATAGCTTAGCTAGAATCGGAGCAGTGATCGTATCGAAGGTCGGAATGAAGATTGACTGTTTAGAGAGTCGATCAACGATAACAAGGATGGTGTCATATCCGGAGGAAGGAGGAAGCTTCTCGATGAAATCCATGGAGATAGAGTGCCAAGGTCGTTCCGGAATGGGGAGTTGCTTTAGCAAGCCATACGGACGATGTCTCTGTGACTTTGAGCGCATACATGTGGTGCAGGACTTAACGTAGGACTTAACGGAAGTTCGGAGTTTGGGCCAGACATAGTCTCGTCGGACCAGCTCCAAGGTTCGGTTTTGTCTGAAGTGTTTGGAGATCGGGTGATCGTGCTTGTACTGTAGTACTCGTAGTCGGAGATCATTGCTGTCCGGTACATAGATCCGGTTGTCTAGTAGGAGATGTCCTTCAGGGCTGAGGGTCCATCGCCCTACCAGGTTGCTTAGGTGATCTGCTAAGGTCGGATCGGAGTTGACGGAGGTTCAGATATCGGAGTGGAGTTGGTCAATATCCATAGTGATGGCTGCGCGAAGTACAGGGGCGCAGAGTGACGTAGCTCGGAGTGACGAGGTAAGTTGTTCGGAGGTGAATACGGGTCGGAGGTTGTGCGGATTGATGGTTGCGTAATCGCTTTCCGCCTCTTTAAGGTAGACGTCCCATTGTCTAGTTAAAGCGTCGGGTTTGGTTCCGAGGCGTCCAGGGCGGAAGCGTATAACCATGTTGAATTGAGACAGATATTCGGACCATCGGACTTGTCGTCGTGTGAGGAGCTTTGTCGTGGAAAAGTATTCCAAGTTCTTGTGATCAGTAACAATGTCAATTGGGTTCGGAGATCCTTCGAGGTAGTGTCGCCAGACTTTAAACGCTTCGAAGATTGCCATTAGTTCCTTATCATGGACATTGTAGTTTCGTTCTGCGGAGGAAAAGGTCCGAGAGTGGAATGCGATCGGATGTACTTTATTATCGTCCGGAGACGTTATCGAGAGGATGGCGGCGAGAGCGTAGTTGGAGGCGTCAGTTTCGAGGATGAGAGGAGCTTCGGGTATCCAATGCTGAAGGATCAGAGCGGTGGTGAAAGCCTTCTTGAGTGTGTTGAATGATTCTCGGCATTCTTCGGAGAAGACCCATGGAGCACCTTTCCGGGTGAGACATGTCAGCGGAACTACTAGGTCGGAATAATTGAAGATGAAACGCCTATAGAAGTTGGCAAATCCGAGGAAGGACTGGATGTCCTTGACCTTTCTCAGTTCGGGCCAATCTTGGATGACTTGCACCTTTGCGGAGTCCATTGTGAGTCCGTTCGGAGACATAATGTATCCGAGGTACTCAACAGTGTCCGCGTGAAAAAGGCACTTGTCAGCGCGGGCGTACAGATTGTGTTGTCGGAGTCTTCGGAGTACTTCTTGGACGTGCTTTCGGTGCTGCTCCAGGTCGTCGGAGTAGATGAGGATGTTCTCCAGATATACTAGAACGCATACATCCAACATGTCAGCAAAGATGTCATTCATAAAATGTTGAAAAGCAGCGGGTCCGTTGGTAAGTCCGAAAGGCATAACACGCCATTCGAACGATCCGTA